>JAOXJP010227420.1:0-11307 GCA_025762735.1 Platanus orientalis | reverse complement strand
ATATCTACTTGGGACCCCTTTTTTATCCAAAACCCACCAAATGATCTCTCTTGGTACTCTATCATATGCCTTTTCTACGTCAATAAAGACCATGTGAAGAAACCCCATATCCTATAAGCCATAGAGTACTGTACAAAAAGGTGACTTACCAATTCATCCTCTTTCATGCACAAAATGCATATGTTAGCCAAATTCCAACATTTACCCTAGAGATGATCAAGGGTAAGAATTTTATCCAAATGTACATTCCATAAAAAGAAAGAGACTCTAGGAGTACCCGGAATCCAAATGCCTTTATGGGGAAAGAAAACCCTCATATAATTCACTAGTTCAGAATACAGGGAAATGGATTTAAAAATGTATTTATTATTAATTACCCACTCCCAAGAATCTTGCTTAGAACTGTCCGACTTAAGCTCCTCCAACACACTTAAGAAGCCTAATCATCTCACCCACTTCCCAACTAAAGCGATTACGTCTAAATCTAAGGCACCACACATGACCCCCAAAATCAAAGGACTTAGCAATTATCACCTGTTTATTGGAAGCTAAAGTAAAGAGGTTATTAAACTTCTCTTTGAGAGGGACCTTCCCAACCCAAACATCCTCCCAAAACTTAATCTCCAAACCCGATCCCATCTTGAACCTAATAAACTTCCAAAAATTTGCCCCCACCTTCAAAATCGACTTTCAAATCCCACAGCCATGCCTAACCTGAACCTCATTAGATTCCCACATAAAATGTTCCCCAAATCTAGCCACAACTGCCACCCTCCATAAACTCACTTTCCATCCCAAATTGCCACAATCATTTAACTAAAAGCGTCCGATTATAATGTCTCACGTTTCTAATCCCCAAACCACCAAAAAACATCGGCATACAAATAGAATTCCAATCCACAAGATGGAAATGATGATTGTCAGGAGAATCATTCCATAAGAAATTTCTAAAGATAGACTCAAATTTATTGGCCACATAAACTGGGATCGTGAAGAGAGAGAAGATGGTTCGATATGGATATCAAAGTTGACTTAATCAAGGCTACTCTACTCCTTTTGATAGTAATGAAGCTTTCCATGTGTCTAGTCTTTTAGAAATTCTCTCCATCAATAGATTCCACACCACCTTGGATTTAAAATTCACCTCCAAAGGCATACCAAGGTATGAGGAAGAGTGTACTAATCTTACAATCCAGAATCCAAGCTAAATTCTCTAAATCCCTAACATCCCAAACTTAGAAGATCTATCTTAGCCAAATTAATGTTCAAGCTTGAAACCACCTCAAAACAATGAAGGATAAATCTCAAGCACCTAATTTGCCCAACATTCGCCTCACAAAAGATCATACTGTCATCCACAAATTGGAGATGGGGCACCGAAACACTACATTCACCCACCAAAAAGCCCGACATGTATCCCATTTCCGTCTTTTTAATCATGTTGCTCAACGCTTCAAAAACCATGATAAACAAAAGGGAAGAGAGAGGATTTCCTTGTCTCAATCCCTTCGAACTCATAAATAACCTGTAGGGGACCCATTAAATAAAATTTAAAATAAAGCCGACCAAAAATAGAAATAATCCAACTTCTCCATTTCGAAGCAAAGCACATTCTCTACAGAATATAATCCAGAAAATTTCAATTCACACAATCATATGCCTTTTCCAAATCCAACTTACAAATTGCCCCATTTTTGCTCAACATTCTCCTATCCTCAATACACATTAGTAATGAGCACACTATCCAAAATCTATCTACCCTCGACAAAAGCACCTTAAGGATGGGAAATAATGTCTTTCATGTCCCATTTCAGTTTTGACATCAAAACCTTTGAAATGATTTTATAAGAGCACTACTTCAGAGACTGAATGGCTTAAAATCTTTTAAAGTCTGGGCATTTTTTTTCTTAGGGATCAAAGTGATGAAGGTATTGTTTAAATGTTCATAAAATTCTTCCGAAAAATGAAATTTATCAAACACCTTCAACAAATCAACCTTAACAATATCCCAACATTTTTTGGAAGAAGGAGATAGTGAAACCATCCAACCCCAGAACCTTATCACCTTTCATGCTCATAATCAAATTTAAAATTTCCTCTTCCAAAAAGGGTCTTTCCAAAAAGCAATACTGTTAAATCAAAATACGATCAAATTCCATCCCATCAAGGAGAGATCTAATCGCATCCTCCCTAAACAAATTAAAATAGATAGACTCCACTTCCAACTTGGTCTCTTCCATGTTTTCAGTCCAAACCCCATTCACCAAAAGACCATAAATACCCTTGACATTCTTATGATGTGACATAACCCAATGAAAGAACATGGTATTACGATCACCATCCTTCAGCCATCTAATTCTAGAATGTTTTCTCCAAAAAGATTCTTCCTTTATGGCCAATAGCTAATAATCCTTCTTTTAACCAAACTTTAAGAACTTTCAACTTCAAAGAAAACACCCAACTAGCTGAACCCGAATAGTTGGCCCAATTCCACTCAACCTCAAACAAATCCAAGAAATCTGGAGAATGAAACCACATTTCCTTAAATTTAAAAGGGGAAGGGCCACCATTAAAATGGCAGGGCTCAAGAATTATAGGGATATGGTCCAAAATGGTTCTAGTGAGGACCAATTAAAATCTTCCCACTCATTACAAAAGAGGAAGTGATCTAACCGGCTCAAAGGACAATCTTGGAAATTGGACCACATGTAGCCCCTTTCAAAGGATCATCAATTAACCTCCATCTGTAAATAAATCTCCCAAAGCTAGCCATTTTCCAGTCCTGGGTGATAACACATTTCCTCTCATAAGAAAATCTAATCAAATTAAAATCTCTCCCAAGGCACTAGGGCAACTTCCATCTAGCTTTAATGTCATCCAACTCAATTTAGAAATCATCCACTTCGTAGGAAATAGACAGACCATAAACACCTGAAAAAACCCAATCATTCTCCCTATCCACCAACTTGTCACGAATAAACCTAGAGAAAGCCTTTATCTTATGCTCAAGAATTTCTAACTTATTCTTATCCCAAATCAAGAAAATACCCCCCTGAGGAACCCCAAGAGGGAAGAGCCAAACACATTTCCCCTTAGGTGCATTTTCTTAAGGTATGCTCTGAATCAAAAGGGGTATAAATGCTTTCATCCCTTGACCCAAAGTATGGATGTGACTTTTATGGAGTGTATTCCATTTTTCTAGTCCCAAAAGTCCTCTTCAGAGGAAGCATAATAGTGAAGAAGGGTCTTCCCTTCCTTTACATGTTCCTTTATACCTCTTTGATGGTGGTGGTAAGTCCAGTGAAGGTGGTGGTGAGAGGGAAGTCAATGTAGGAAGGGGGAGACCATGGTGACAAAAGACAATTCAAAAGTGTATCCAAAAAAGAAGAAATTACTACAGTACAACGGAGATGATACCAAAACCTGATGTAGAATATCCCAAGAGGCTCAAATAATTATTAGATTTAAGATGCGGAAGCAAGATATTTCAAGAATTGAATTTTAAAGCAATCAAGTAACCACAAAATAGGAGAAATCAAGAAATAGAATGGTAGAATAGAGGTTAGAATAAAAAGGATTAGAAAGAAGAAGAAAATAAGAAAAAATACCCAAAACGGTATTTTTGTAATTTTAAATAATAATTCTGAAAATTACTAAAATACCCCTTTGATGTGTCAGAAAATTCCGAAAATGTTAGGGTAGTTTTTAACGTGTTTTAAGGGTTCTAAAAATAAAATTTCATAAAATTCCGATAAGATTAGATAGGTCAAATAAAAAAAATTAGGAAAAGATAGGAAATTGATTTAAAGGTTTGGGTCTTAAAAGGGTTCAAGAAACACTTCAGAAGATGGATCTTTCATGGAGAAAAACTAGTAAACAACAAAGAGAGAAAAAGAGAAGAAAAAAAAAACCAGATGAAGAGAATGAAAAGAGGAAAAAAAAAATACCTTATGAGGAAATCACCAACCTCATGTTCCTTGGAAATCACCAACCAAGGTCTCCAATCTTGACACCATAGCTTGGAGAAGAGAGAATTATTTTCACTCGTGTAGAAAGAAAACACAATTTTTTTTTTATTAATCAACTTCATTCATAAAATTGTGGGTTATAAGCATATATATTGACATTACATGCCATTCTTTCCAAATCGCACTCCAATTAGGATTCCTAAAAAATAAAACTATCTAAAATAACTAAATCTCATAATCAAGTAATACTCGGCCATTATTTTGGTCATAATTTTTGCAAATCACATCGGATTCTTAAGATTTTGGTTTTGTTGGAAAGGTAACTGAATAACCTTTAAAATGACACCAAAATCAATCCAAATGGATGAATTTTGACCCTTCAAAATATGACCTAAGAGAAAAAACAAGATTACAACTTTGATTTAAAGACTCCTAATTACATAAGGACTCTAAAATAAACTCAACACATAAATAAAAGATAAGGATAAAGATAATCCTTACATAAAATCTAATAAAAGAATAATTAAATCAGGGATCGCACGTGTGGGACCCTAGGGAATTTTCCTTGCTCATTGATTTAGGTACCTGATAATCCACAATAGATGTAACACTCCAAATATAAATCATCAAACATCAAACATCCGTATCCATCATCCACATCCATATACCATTTCCATCATTATTACATATCCAATTAAAATTTTAAGTAAACTATTAAAGTACTCAAAATAGATTTGAAATTCTAAGAAGTCTAAATCACATGTGCAAAATTTCTAATTAATAAAAGTAACTAATCTGTACACGTTCGCCCTCCAACTGTGCCATCTACCTGCCTTATTTAAGAGCAATCCAAGAACCCAACGGATCAACTAGTACCGCTAAGAGTATGGAGCGTCTCTAACTGAAAAAAGTTTATTTAATCTGGGTCAGCTCACAACTCAGTAAGTAGGCAAGTTCTATAGCTAGAATTTACCACATAATCCAATATACCACATGATCACCTCAATAATAAATAAATAAAAAATTTATCTATAGTATTCTTTAAGTAGAAAATGTTAAGTACAGAGTAATATATCATCATCAACAACAATAACAAGTAATAAAAGCATGCATGTGAATGAGGTTCCATACTATATATATACACAATAACTGCATGGAATACAGAATCTCTAGGTGCTAGTATAACACAATATCTCATTATCTATATAGATTAAGCGATTGTGACTAATTTCCTTTTTATTTTATACATAATATCATTATTCCACACCGGTCACATCAACTTAACACTTGCAATTTCAAGTGTTGCTGCTGATCAACATTGTGAGATCATGATAATAATGTACAATGAAATGCTATGACACTCGCAAATTCATCATTAAAACAAATTCTCAATTCTTCAATAAAATATCAGAACACATTTACATGTTTATTTAAACAAATATGGGAGAAAATACTCGTCAATAAATCCAAATTAGGTATATAAACCCTTGCCAAAACTTAAAATAGTATTTAAGGAGTTAACAATTAATGTAGGTAGTCCATGTATTTTAAAAGAATCAACATTTAACAATACTGAAATGAACAATTAAACATAAACCAGTTATAAAGGGGTGTGCTGAATCAAAAACATGATTAATCCATCATAGACAAGGTTGACACCCATAAGCAGGTTTTAATGCAACTTTGTATACTATTCCCTAAGCATATTTAACCATGTGCAATACCACAATGATTTATAACAATAGAATTTTTCTTTATTTACTTTTTTTATTTGTTTATTATTAATATTTTTTTAAAGTAATACCGTTGCTGCTCTAAAGATAATATATCCAAACAACTCTAGTTTACAGGTCTAGATAGATCATTCAAAACTCATAATCCAATTAACTCTCGTTTATAGGTCTAAAAGAGACCATCCAACATAAAATTTCAGAATTCATTTAAAGCTAATTCACACATTTGGAATAGAGCATTTGATACTACAAAAGAACAATGAATTCTCATTTTAACTTAAGATCAAAACCTTTACTTTCATGTATACCCACATCTAAAATCCTATCATTTTTCATTGAAATTTATATAAAACAAACTTAATAGGGCATCCATGCCCAATTCTTCTTGGCTTTCCAAAATGTCCCAAGGGTGTGAAAAATCTCTGCCCAAAATGGGGATTATAGTGAATCACAAATGGGTTATTTTCAACCCTCTTCTTGTTTTTTTTCTTTTCTTTTCCAAAGACATTCCCAATTGTGTGGGAATCAGTCCAAAACAGGATATGATATTTGCTCAATAATTTACTCATGTAAATCCCAAAATCTGATTTCCTTTTTCTTTATTACTTAAAATTCGTTCTAAATGCAACAAGGGTTGACAAACAAGAAAACCCACAATTGTATCATGCGGAATAGAGAAGAATGGAGAAAACCTTAACTAAGGAACAAAACCCAATATGCCTGAGTCGTTTCTGGGGTTGTTCCATGCCCTAGTCGACTCTCACACCTGCGGTTCTCTCCCTCTGGCCGCATCTTGGCTGCACGAATGATCTCTCTCTCTCTCTCCTATTCCTTTCTTCCTCTTTTTCTTCTCTTCTCTTCTCTTTGTCGAGGGCTGGGGTCGTGCGGCCGAATAATGGCTGACGCCCTTGCTCCTCATCCTTTATTTCTTTTTTCCTTCTTCTCCTTCTTTCCTTCGTTTCTTCCTTCCCTTTGTTTCTTTCCTCCTTTCCGTGAGGCTGGGTTGTCAGTCGAATAAACCGATGCCCCCTCTTTCCTTTTTTTTTTTTTGTTATTATAATTTATTTATTTTTTTCACCAAAATTCCCCCAAGGTTTTGGGGCGTTACAGATGGTTACATATATTCTATCGCAATCATTCCTAGGTTTAGATTGGAACCTTCTTTTTGGTCGTGACTTGCATGAGTGAAAAGTGGATTTTGTTGGTCTTCTTATTGAGTGTCTTATGGATGTTTCTATTTTGAGCGAGGATCAGGATCTTAGGGTGTGGAGTCCTACACCAAATGGTCAATTCACTTCAAAATCTTTCTTCTACATTCTCTATTGTGTACCTAACTTAGTGTTTTTCTTTCCGCATCGCAAAGTCTGGAATTCAATAGCTCCTCCTTGAGTGAAAGCTTTCTCTTGGGGTGGCCTCCCTAGGCCGGATTAATTCTTTGAACATGCTTCAAAGAAGGCATCTTTATATGGCTCTATCTCCCTCTATTTGTAATACGTGTGGCAAAGATGCGGAAACGGGAAGTCACTTGTTTAGTCATTGTGATTATGTTATATCTATTTGGAGATTCTTCATGTGCTCCCTATCGTTTTCTTTTGTGATGCTACTTGATCTATTGAGGCAATGGATTGGGGTGTTAGAGGAGTGAGGGGAAGATTATTTATGGGGGTTGTTCTTCATGGAATCCCGTGGGGCATTTGGAAAGAGCAGAATAGAAGAATCATCGAAGACAAGAAGAGAGTGATGAGGATGGTTATTTTAAGCAAGGTGGGGACTTCTCTTATGGTGAATAAAAAGTTTAAGGATTTATCCTTAAATTCTTTTATGATGGATTGGGTGTCTTGTTTATCTTTTTTCCCTCATATCAATAGGCCTACTGAAAGAAGATGGGAGCCTCCTCAAGAAGAATTATGAAGATGAATTTTGATGGCTCATCATTTGGAAACCCAGGGCCTGCTGGATTTGGGTGTATTGCTAGGGACTCTAATGGGAATGTGGTGTTTGTTATGAGTGGTCCTCTTGGCATTTGTGGTTCTATGCAAGTGGAGGTGTGTGGCCTTCTCAAGGGCCTTCGCATGCTCAAAGAAAGAGGTCTGGTTGGTTGCATTGTTGAAAGTGATTTGAGCATAACGATAAGTTGGGTGGATGGGAGGGCGATAGGTTCATGGAAGCTTCATCATTACGTGCATGAGATTAGGTCTTTCGTGAGAGACATGAAGATTGTGTTAGTCCATATTCCTAGATCTAGGAATGAGGCGGCTGATAGGTTAGCTAAGTGGGAGGTGGGTTTGAATGCTATTTTTATTGGAGATCATGTCCTGAAATGTTGTATGGGCTGTTACATACATACTTAGATCTGTCTTTCAGGAAGAAAAAAAATCAATGTTTACAATAAAAATACCACATAAATATATACAGAAGAACACGTACTGCAAGTTAAATAATTTACAATATGATACTGCTTGATCTGCTACAACTGCCTTTCAAGATAAATTAAAAAAAGCCAGATAATGTAATTTATCCAACACAAGCCAAAATGATAAATCACCTTTGTTAATTGACAGAGGAATGTTTGTAATTTAGCATGTACTGTACTTTGAATCATTATCTTTTATCATTGCCTGAATTCACAGTAAAATTCCATAATAATGTTTCACTTTAATAATTATGAGTTTTCTTCCCAACTCCCAAGTACAATATACACAGTGCTAAAACATCATACCTTTTTTTAAAAGTGTTTTTCCTCTACTTTTCTAACATTTAAATGATATCAGATCTGAAATTCTAGGTTTTCAATCCAAATCTTGTGAATGACCAAGGCTTGAAAACTCGACTCTGCACGAGAGAATAGAAGAAATAAGCAACCCACTCATGATTTCTGAGAAATCTTTTTCAGAGATGAGTTGTGCTCCCAAAGTATTTGCTATCTGTTGTCTTTCATCAATATAGAATTTTGTATGCAATCCAGAATCTGACAACTATCATAAGCTCCTGAGGGCAGATATTTACACTTGCAAAGTTCTTGAAGTTGAATTTCTTGATGATTAGTCCATAGTGCATGAAAACCCCTGTATTGGGTGCTGCTGCCTCTTTGGAGCCTCCCTCCCATCAAGTTGCTAGTGCTGTTCCAGACTTCCAGTCTCCTAGTCACACTCCGACAGTGAAAAGCAAAGAGTGGAATGAGATAACAGGATTTGTGTGGCGGACCCTAATTAGTTAGGATATTGCTTCGTTGAGTTGAGTTGATTGTAAATTTGGATATACCTTGTAAACTTGCATGCACATAAAAATCAATGAACAAGTAAGCAAGATAAGTGAATAAAACTGATAATTTTTTTAATTATGTTTCCATTGCAGGTTTTGCCACACGTGCATTTGCACTCTAGAGGCAATTCCAGTTTTGGATATGGTCTCGGATCTGGACATTTAGGATAAGACCCAAGATGTCTTGGAGAAAGGGAAGCCCAAGGAAAAGATCAATTTCCAACCTCTTTGCAATTCAAGAAAGAGCAACATTCTCTAATAAGGTCTCACTGAGACAATCTGAGATTCAACTTCTGCCAAGAGACACTTCAAACACTTTAAAGGCCTTGAAGTTCTTGCAATAGAAGGAATCTGCATGGGGAAAAGATAAAGTATGTACATGAGTGATGCCTCTAGTGACACCAAAAACTTGAATGATTGACTGTAGAATCAAAAGACCATAAAAGTAAAACCCTTTTCATAAAAAAAAAAAAAAACCCTTTGGTTTCTTTGGGATATGCCACAAATAGGCACACATCAGCCATAGATTCCAACTTATCAAAACTCATTTTACACACATATACAGGACAACCCCACGCTAGCAGATGCTGTATACTGGGCTTCCTCCCATTCTGTAGCTTGAAGGGCATTAGGGGAACAGATTTAGTTGGAGCCATATTCAAAATATAAATAGCCATCTGTAGTACATAACCTTAGAAAGAAATAGGCAACTCTGATAAGCTCATCATGGAAAATATAATCAAGATAAAAATTAATACCCAAATATACTTATATAAATTGATTAAGATATATAGAATCATAGACAGTTAAATATTGAACACACACGCACACACACACACATAAGACATGTTTGTATCGTAATCTATTGCTTGTATTATAAGACATGTTTGTAAAGTAATTTATTTCATGTAAGTTTGCAATATATGAAGATGTACATTTAACAAGTCGATGTATATGAAAATGTGTGTAAACTTGTAAAGCTATCTAGGTAGTAGGTGAAAACAGGAATTATATGGTAAATTAAGTTTTTCTTAGATAAAAGTTTTTGTGTCTGGCAAGTGAAAACTACTTTGTGTTAGGCATGGCCTAATGTCATTAAAAGTGTCCTTGTTACATAGCTGGAGAACATTGCGTTGTTTGCATATTAGCTTGGTTTATTATTCTTCATAATAAACTCATGTAAACCATATTTTATCTAGCAGGAACTAATGTTGTTTTCATTTATAGAAGATAAAAGTAGATTTTAAATACAAGAACACAAGTTGATTGAAAAAATGTTCATAGAGATTCTCAAATGTTATTTTCAAATTGGAGATTCTTCTTTTTTTTTACCCCCCCCCCCCAAAAAAAAAAAAAAAAAAAAAAAAAAAAAAGAGAAAATTCATCTACTTGTTAAAGGCTTGTTACACTCAGATGATACAGGCTTATGTTTTAACTCCTGATTTTTTTATACTGCAGGTTTAAGAAGAGTATTTGGAGGAAGACAATGCCCAAGGGTGTGAAAAGTTCATTGAAGTACCTGATGGGGCGCTTATGGTTTGGGAAGATTCATGGGATGATGATCCAGGGCTTCCTCAAAACAATGTAAAGCAAATCATTGACAGTGGCATTAGCTTGAATCGGGAAGAAAAGGAGGAGCTGAAGGAAGGCTTAGGCAGTTCTGGTTGGTTTCTGGACCTTGATAGTTTTTCTTGAAACATAGAATGCATAGTTCAAACTTGGCACCTTAGCTACTTTCTCGTTGTACTTGTATTTGTACTAAAATTGCGTTACTTTTATATATTTTGTATCTTAAAACATTTTGATTCTAAAACATTGCTCCCCTGTCAATTAACATATATCATTGGCAAAGTTTGTGAATTTCAGCCCAATGCAACAGATTTTATTTTAGTACTTCCTTCTAAAAATTAGCTTTATATCATCCCTCCAACATTAGATCTCCGGAAAAATGCTATAAAATCTCATCTTCTTCTTACCCCTTTTAATAACTCCATTAACCTGGAAATTCCTCATGTTTCAAGTTTAAACCTTAAGCATATTCAAATTCCTTATAATAGTATAAACAAAAGCAAATATCTACTAATCCTCAATGATCTCAAATAAGTAAAAAAAATATATTTAAGAAAGGGAGGAACTAGAGTACTTTGTTTCTTCAATAAGAAAACAATCCCTCATTAAAGACCTACCTCTAAGCAAAATATCATGATTTTTTTTTATCTGAAACGGTCTGAATAGCAGCATCAGTCTTGGGGGCTGGGATTAGGTACGGAAATTTGCTTTTCCTGATGGATTAGGATGACATCAGGGGGCTGAGGATCAGTACCTCAAAGTGACTTTCACTTTTT
>JAOXJP010227419.1:0-11307 GCA_025762735.1 Platanus orientalis | reverse complement strand
CATAAATAAATGCAAAATAGATGTGATAATGCCTACTCAAACTATGACAATACTACAATTTTAAGCTATTATCACAGTTTTTATATATTGTGTTTTTACTATAACAACCTCATACTTTTTATGAAAGCACCCTTTTGTCAGGCCGAACCTACCATGGCCCGACCCAAGCCCAGCCCAAGCTCGATACCTAATATAGTGGGCCTAGGTTGAGCCTACCATGGCTCGGCTCAAACGTGGCCCATGCCCACCCCTAACAAGTACTACCAAATTGTGCGTAGGATGTAGGGCATAAATGGACCAAAAACGGAGCTGATATAGGC
The DNA here is from genome assembly GCA_025762735.1 of Platanus orientalis. Classification (NCBI taxonomy): domain Eukaryota; kingdom Viridiplantae; phylum Streptophyta; class Magnoliopsida; order Proteales; family Platanaceae; genus Platanus; species Platanus orientalis. The sequence goes on along the minus strand of JAOXJP010227419.1, from coordinate 10,987 downwards.
ATAAATCGGATACTGATAAATATTCGAATCACTGGCAGCCCTGGTAGCTTGTTCACTACAGAAAAATGGTTTAACGAAGTAGTTTTCACTTGCAAACCCTTGGTTACTTTTTTTTTTAGTAACAAAAACCTTGGTTACTCATGTTTACATGTGTTTGGGTTTTAACTGAACCAACTCTTAATGTACGAGGGAGCAAAGTACTTTTAGACTAGTTAAGTTGGGCCTAGTCCTTGAAAGGGATATTGTCCTACTATTGTTGAGGCGGGTCAAGCTGGGCTTGAGTCCAAATGGGTTGGGCTTAGGTTAAAGGTTTCAAGGCCGAAGGTTGTCCATGCCCATCCACAGATATAGCTAATTATGTTTTGGGCCAACCTTGAGTCTTGGCATTGTAAGCATCATTTTTTTTTGTTAATTGATGACTGAAGATATGGCGTTGATATTGATAGGATTGATAATAGGCATTATTTAGGTCAATCAATGAATGACATCCTGAATTGAATATTGGTTCTTCGATTAACCTACATTATGAGACATATTATCCAACTCATCCAATTGTTAAATGTTAATAAGGGTTTCAAAATTTATAAAATTAAAAGTATATTCGAATAAGAAACTGGTGAGACTTGAGAAGATGTGATCATTATGCAAGTAATACATTAAGAGGTATTTCTCTAATCATAAAACTTAAGGCATTCATTTTAGATTGGAAGACCTGGAATCAATCTTACCCAAATTGCATGGATTTATTCTAGTGGAGAAGGTTGCAGTTCCCCAAGTGAGAGATTGAGCACCCATTTTATCTTCCTGCCATTTTTTCTCCTACTCTATAGGCTTTTGCCTTTGTTGTGTGGAAACCTTACATTTGGAGGTTGTCTACAACAAAATAGAAGAAAGAAAATAGCAAAACCAACAATCATAAAAAACACATAGATGATATTGTGTGGTTCGGCTTTAAGCCTATGTTCACAGGGAAAACAGTGAAAGAATTTTACTATGAACGAAAAACAAGAGATTACAATAAACGTGTTGTGGTAGAGTTCCCAAGAACCTCATATTACCCATAAAAACCCTTTCTTTGTGTGGGTTGGACCTCGAAACTGGTAAAAAAAAATCGGATACTTTCCCAACAATCTTTTAGTGGACTTTTGTGCCCTCTACTACACCCAAAAAAAAAATAAAGTTTGAAACTCTAATATGTTGGTTTATTTGCCAAGTAGGGTAATTAGACTTTTGACTTCATGACCCCGTAAGTTCCTATGATGAGTTTGATTTCGAGTGTTGTTCATCTTCTTGAATGACTTTACTCAACCAATTTATGCTATCCTTAAGTAATATTCTTGGTTCTCTCTCTCTCTCTCTCATGCAAGTGATTTGGATTCTTTGAGAACAATGGCAATGGAGGATTATAGGCTTCGTATCACTCTTACATTGTTTTCCTCCTTACATGTTATATTGAAATTTGCATTTCGTTCCTTTATCAATGTTTAGTTCAATTCAATCTTTTTATGGTGGCTTTGGAAAAAGCCAGTTATGATTAAGTGTGTTAAGGAAGGTTGACTGAATCAATCCATGATTTGGTCACCATGATTCCAGCTGCCATATCTTATGCATATAATGCAAAAGAGGAAACTCCACCTCACAAGACTGTGTGTAGAATTAGTGCAACCACAGTTATGTAAATATTGTGAAAAATGAAAGAGATTATACACATTAAATGTAGATAAAGTGGAATGTTGAGTTGTGTAAACATGTAACATTCAATAGTGTTTCTCTATATAAAGATACACCTCTACACTCAAAAGTAATGGAGGGAAAACCAAGTTCTCCAAAGTGTAAACATGTCTTTATATCTCTCTTCTATATTTTCAACTCTTGGATGGTATCAAAACATCATGCTCTCCCAATTAAAACAGCCATGTCGTCCCACACTCCCTCCATTGTTTCAACCAATATTTAACATTATCTTCTCATCAAGTTATCCCCAACAAATTATCTGGTATGACATTCACAATTCATTCTCATACTCAAAGGATATGACCTGATGGGGTTTGTGAATGGATCAAACCCATGTTTGTCTCAATCAAAAGCAGGAAACAACGATTCTCTTGAAGTTAATCTAGAGTTCATTGCATGGAAACACCAAGACGAACTATTATTAAGTTGGATCATCTCCTCCTTGATCGAATTAGTTGCTTCTCAAATAGTAGGATTCACCACATCGCAAGAAGTGTGGAAACATCTTGCTACCACTTATGCCAGCTATTTGAAAGCATGGATTATGTAGCTTCGTTTACAATTTCATTAAATGAAGAAAGGTACTGATTCCATGTCGGAATATTTATTAAAGGTTAAAACTATAGTCGATTAACTAGCCATGGTGTCAAAACCAGTTGATGATGAAGATTACTCTATGTTCTCGACAGATTATGCCCTGAATATACTCCCTTTGTGACATCAATTACTACTTGTGATGTCCATATTTTATTATTTGATCTACAAGGTCTACTCCTAAGTGAAGAAAATTGCATTAGTGACATGAAAACAGATAAAAAAACACATTAGTATTAATGCTATTGTTAAATCCCCCAACGCACAAGGCCATGGCAAACAAGAGTCCAAAGGAAGGGGGTGCAATGGTTGTAGGTGTGGACGTGGCCAAAACTATGGTCATGGCATACCCTCGTTGACCCTCTTACCAAGTCTGTAATCGGATTGGTCATACTGCCTTGCAATGTCATCATCAATTTAATCATGAATTTAGCTTAGACATTAACACACCACCAATTACTCTATATGTAGGCACGAATGAATCATCATCCAATGTGCTTTATGCACCTCATCATTACCCTCATAAGGTGTGGTACCCAGATTTTGTGGCCACAAACAACATCACATCCAAATTTGGCAACCTCAACATTTATTCTAGCTACCATGGTAAAGAGATGGTAAAACTAGGAAATGTCACAGGTTTGGATATGCATCATATAGGAAACTCTTGTTTACCTACGAAAGCAATTTCTTTTCATCTTAAAGAAATAGTACATGTTCCTACAATAGCTAAAAATATGTTATATGTTTCTTGTTTCACTCGAGATAATGATGTATTTTTTAATTCTATCCTACTTATTTCACCAACAAAGATTGATGTTCAAAGAAGATCTTCCATCAAGGCTCAAGTAAAAATGGTCTTTATCAACTCATCCCTCATTATGGAGATACAAACAAGTTTGCTATTCTTGAAGAAAAACAATCTATTACATAATGTCATAACAGACTTGGATCGACATCCATCCTTTTGTATAGTTCTTAAAATCCTAAATGAATATGGTCTTTCAATTCTTTCCAATAATGCGCCTTGAGTATGTGTTGCTTGTCAAATGGGAAAATCCTATAAACTTCCTTTTTAAAGATCTATATTTAAGTGTACCAGCGCATTAGATCTCATCTACTCTAATGTATGGGGCCCATTTTATGTTCCATCTATAGAAAGATACCGGTACTATATTCATTTTTTGGAAAATTTTACTAAATTTACATGGGTGTTCTTCTTTCTTACTAAATCAGTGGTATTGTCTACTTTTCAAAAGTTAATGTCCTTAATTGAAAATCGTTTTTCTCTAAAAAATTAAGGAATTTCAATCTGATCAGGGAGACGAATTTCACTCACTTTCTCTTTATTTAACTCAATATGTGGGATTGTTCACCGTCTTTCATGCCCTCACACACATGAACAAAACTGAATTGCTAAAAGAAATCATAGACACATTGTTGAAACTAGATTATCTCTAATGGCACATAGCTTGGTTCCCCATCATTTTTGGAACCATGCATTTGAAGCTGCCATTTATCTCATCAATCATCTTCCTAGTCCAAATCTTTAGAGTTTGTTTCCATTTGAAAATTTGTTTTGATGCGTACAAATTATGCTTCAATATGTGTCTTTGGGTGTGCTTGTTACCCTTTATTGCAACCTTACAACTCTCATAAATTACAATACCGATCAGCCAAGTGCATTTTTTTGGGATATAGCTCACGTCATCATGGTCATAAATTCTTCAACCTCATTATTCACAAGATCCTCGTTCGCCATGTTGTTTTTATGAGGCTAATTTTTCGTTTGTTGTGTCTCCTCCCACTCCTACCCAAACCCATGATCTTTATTTACCAACACCATACTACCTTATCTCAAACCCACCATTACATCTTTTTCCTCTAATGCTCCACTCTCTCCCCTTCCCAATCCATCACAACTTGATCCACCTAAGATACCAATAACTCCTACCACTTGTACTATGGTTGACCCACCTTCACCTAATACATCTCCCATCCTTCTTCATCTCCACCTCTATCCCTACCCTCTCAATTATGACCAACATCCATTACTACTATTACCAGTCACTCCATGATTACCAAACTTAACGCTAGCATGTAAAAACCTAACAAAAAATATATGTCTTCCTTTTACCAATCTTATATAACCACAAAACACCCTTACCTCTTCCTAGTTCCATTGAAACTGAACCAACATGCTTTTCCCAAGTGTATAAAATTTCCTCAATGTCGGGATGTGATTCCTTTTGAATTTGATGCACTCATTCGGAACGGTACTTGGATCCTTACACCTCCCTTTACTCATCAAAAAATCATTAGGAGTAAATAGATTTTCAAAATCAAACGACATATAGATGGATCCATTGAATGTCACAAGGCTCATTTGGTCACTAAAAGGTACAATCAACAAGTAGGTATTGATTATATAAATTAATACTTTTAGTCTTGTTGTAAAACCAACTACAATACAGACTGTTATTTGCACAGTTGTCTCGAAAGGTTGGGAAATTAGACAATTTGATGTTCATAATGCTTTCCTCCATGGCTACTTAATAGAAAAAGTCTATACGGCCCAATCCCTAGGCTTTGTTGATAAACAATACCCTCACTATTTATACAAATTAAGGAAGTACCTTTACGGTCTAAAGCATGCCCCTTGGGCCTGGTTTCATAGACTAATCATGTTTCTTATGGAAGCTGGTTTTATCGATTCCAAAATGGATACATTTTTATTCATTTATTGCTACAATGAGATATTCATCTTTCTACTTATTTATGTTGATGATAGCTTAAGTTACTTACAATCAATATTCATCACTTTCTACTCTCATTTCCCAACTTGGGAGTGAATTCACTATTAAAGACTTTGGTACACTTCATTTCTTCTTGGGTGTCGAAGTCAACCCTACACCAATTGGTCTCCATCTTGCTCACTGTAAGTATATTTTTGAACTTCTTTTTTACACAAAGATGGATGGTTCCAAACTTGTCACGAGCCCCGATTGCATTTACAGCAACTAAGCATCTAAGCATTTGGGTACTCCCATTCTTGATCTTACCTTATATTAAAGCATAGTTGAGGCTCTTCAATATGAAATGCTCATCGTCTTAATATATTTCTTTAACAGTTAAAAAGGCTTGTCATTTCATGCAAGAACCCATTGAAGACCATTGGACACTTATCAAGAGAATTTTACATTATGTGAAATACACTATTACTCATGGTCTTTGCATTTATCGCTCTCCATCATTCCATCTAGCTTCCTACTCCAACACTGATTGGGCTGCTTGTCTAGATAATCGCAAATATCAAGGGGGCTATTTGATATTTTTAGGCCCTAATCTTATTTCTTGACAATCATGTAAATAGCTGACAATATCTCGTTCAAGCATGGAAAGTGAATATCAAGCCCTTGCATGCACAACAATGGAACTTACTTGGCTATAGTGTCTATTTTGTGAACTTTGATTATTCATCTCTCATACACCCATCTTGTGGTGTGCTAACATTGGTATCCACCAATCCTTTTTTTCATGCTCGAACAAAGCACATTGAATTAGATTTTCCCTTTGTTTGATATAAAGTGGATAAAGGAGATCTTCAAGTCTGCTTCATTTCCACAAAGGACCAATTTGAGGGTCTCTAAATAAGGGCTTCTCTATTGCACGGTTTCATCATCTTCATTGCAAACTCACCATCAATCTAGTTCAAATGAGTTTAAGGAAGCGTGTTAATTAATTGGATAGGTTGACTAAATCAACCCATGATCATGATTTGGTAACCATGACTCCAACTACCACATCCTGTGCATATAATGCAAAAGAAGAAATTCCACCTCACAAGATTGTGTGCCAAATTAGTGCAACCACAACTATGTAAATATTATGAAATAGGAAAGAGATTATACACATTAAATGTAGATAAAATGGAATGTTGAACTGTGTAAATATGTAAGATTCAATTGTGTTCATCTTTTTCAACACTCCCCCTCAGGAGGGACACTCTTGAACAATGGATGTGGGGGAACCAGGTGTTAATCGTCAGAATGTGCATACATGTTCACAGAGAGCCCTGGAGAATAATTGTGTCCATAGGGAGATTTGAACTCATGACCTAAAACCTACCCTGATACCATCTTTTTCAACAAAAGGGATATATCATAAAAGTTAAGATGGGAACAAACTTCTTAATTTAAATTCTCATTCAATAGTTAATTTCTAAATTGCATTATAAAAAGACTTCAAACATGAACACACCGTAACCAAGAATTTTAGTACACTAAATTCTAACCTTACCATGAGTTACCATTTGAGACTACTTTTTTCAGATGCTTATTCACTTTCAATTCGACTTATGTAAAGAAGGAATTTAAACACTTTTTTATAGGGAATTTAAACATTTTTGCTTCAAATAATAATATTTTTTTGGGACTTTGACAGAGATTTTCAACCATATTCTCCTAAATTTTCTTCTCCATGGAAGAAGGATTATATTATTCATCAAACTTTGAAGGAAAGTTTTATTATAGCTGGTCAAATGTCCGATTCAAAGCCTCAATATAGGTAATAAGTAAGGAAAGGGTAGGTATTAGAAAAAAGTTTAAGTAATCTACATTATTTTTATTCTTTTTTTTTTTTTTTTTTTTATGAATTACGAATATTATGAATAGATTATTATTGTGAAATCAAAAGGTATATGAGAACATACTTGGTCGATAAGACTTATGAAGATGATAAGTAAGGTAATTTGTGGCACTTATTGTACGACTCATCATTAATTAAAGTATGCAAACAACTTCTATTAAAATAGATAAATAACCATGATGGATTATCTGCATTATTACCAAAAAGTTATAATTTACCATGACAAATTTAACTATAAGAGAAATTTATTTACTGTCATTTATCCATACTTTTTTCTTGGTGGAGACATTTGTCCACACTTGTCCACGTAATACCTTGTAAATAATAGGAAAATAAATATTTTATTAAGATTTAAATAATTTAGATTAGATTATTTAAATCTTAATGGAATATTTCTTTTTTCCTATTAGTAAACCGTTTGGACTTGAGTCATAGCTTAATTGGCTAGGCATAGTGCAACTCAACCATGAGGTCACTAATTGTAATTCGTTATTGCATATTACAACCAATTTTCTTTATTTATTTTATTTTATTGTACCATGCATTATAATACACCTACAGCCTTGGTAATTTTCAATAAATTCATTATGTTATCAGTTTTCTTTGCGACGACTTTAATTATTAAACACACTTTAAGTGCTGCAAAAGTTTTATTTTTCTTTATTTTTTCTCCACATTTTGATTTTGCTATTTATCACACTTGTAGAAGATTAAATCTTCAGAGAATAAAACAAGAGGTTAATCACTGACTCATTTGCTTTATGGCTTGAATAATGAGAAATGAATGGCTTTGTTAGGGATATTTATCGCTAAAACACTTATAATTCTGACAGAGGATGGCATATAATATATATTTGCAATAACATTATTTAAAAGGAGAGAAAAAAATCAATGAAAGTCCAAACTAGAGGTGATAAATATAAGGAGAAGCGATAAATAGGAACTAAAGCTTTCTACATATATGAACTACTCATATTTACTCATGGAAAATATATTAAACAGCTAATGTTTTATTTCACCCAGTCACCTAGTGTCATGTCACACCCAATATTCTATGTTACTCCGCTGCTGTCCTAGTCGGCAGAGATATTTAAATAATTCCTAAGTTTCATTATGCATATATCCTTGCTAGACTATTTTATTAAATTTTCTTTGTTGTTTGACGATTAAAAAAATAAAAAATTATAAGAGGGGTGGGGAGATCCTTTTCTCAACAAGTGGAGAATGAAGACATTTTTAGGTAGATTCTATTAAGAAGAGACAATCTTATAAGTATTTTAATAAATAAGACACCATATTCCTCATTGACGTGCTAATTTAAATAACTGGGGGAAGTTAAGTCTTTTCTCTTTTATCTAATCCTTTGGAATTAATGGGTTCTGTCATGAAGCAATAGGAAGTGAGAACCCGTTGCAACTATCCCTTAAGGCTCTTACAACATGTATTCTAGTGACATTTTATTTTATTTTATCTTATGTTATAGAATTAGATTGAACACGGGAAGTTGCTCTCCTATTTTATTATAACCATTCAAGTTTCTTTTTTCCTTAAATACAGTGAGGATTTCACTGAGTATTTAGCTATATATTAGGAAAACTTGGGTTGTAAAAGTACATACGTCTTCTCATCTATATAATGACCTCTTAAAGTGTAGATTACAAAATTAAATGGGTATAAATGTAAATCCAAATGCAGTGGAGTGATAACTTACTTAAAACGCCTACTATGTCGAAATTCCATGTGCTAGTCAAATCATGAATCCAAGCAAACCATGTAGATCAGATGACCGTGATCATCCCATTAGGTTGACCCACATATAGTCTTATCTATAAGATGCAAATTAATTGATAAACTACCCCATGTATTTTTTGTTTCATGTTATTCTCGTTTGATCCAAAACAAACTAGTAAAAAGCTATACTCATATGGGAAATTAACAACGATAAACATACAGGCAATCAAGAGGGGCTCTAAGGTTTCCAAAGCACATAGTCCTTGAGGATGATGTGCCATTCTCCTACCCGGATAAGCTGAGAGGTTGTTGGGTCCCACTCATGAGATCTAATCCGTCAAAAAAAAAAACCACTGTTGAAATGAGTCTTGAATTCAACCTACGTCAGCCCAAAAACGCCATCTTTTTAAGGGTATTTTGGGGTTTAACCCACTTAATGATTTAGGGTTTCTTGGGTTACTATAAAAGGTCAGTTTTGTATTGTATGGAAGTATGGTAGAAGTCAAGACTTTGGTTTTAAGAGCCAAGAATATTTTTGTGTGGAGAGTTTTTCCTGGGTTTCCTTAGGGTTTCGCTTTGGGTTTGGAAACTTGTCCTTATGCATTTTGTAATCTCTTTGTTCTCTATTTTAGTGGAAGTTCTTGATCGTTTTTACCCATGGATGTAAGCAATATTTTCCAATCATGTTAAATATGGTGTTGTGTGATTGTTCTTTGTCATTAATTTTTTGTTTTCTTGTTTTGTTTCACACACATCACATACTTGAATCAGACTCGTGTTTTATTCCAATAGGCCATTTTGTCACAACAAACTGATATCAAAGTTAAAGTGTCTTTTGGTTATCTTTTGTTGGTTGTTGTTGTTTGAAGTTGCGGGTTGAAGATTCTTTGTCTTCGGAATTTTGCCATGGCATCTACAAGGTTCGAGGTTCATAAGTTCAATGGAAAGAACAGCTTTGCCTTATAAAAATTCAAGGTTAGAGACATGATGGTTCAACAAGGTCTTCTACAAGGTGTTTAAGGGTGTCTTGATTGTTTTGAAAGCAAGAAAGGTTGGAAACCTTTATGTTTTGCTTAGGAACGCCATTCAAGGTGGAGAAGTTGTTTCATCTTCTATACCATATTAAGGCATACTTTGTCCTCAATTGTGGCATAAACAAATGGGTCACATGTGTATAGTAGGTTTGGTAGATTTGAATAAGTGGGATTTTTTCTATGGTGAGGAGTTTGGGTTTCGTGAGCATCGTGCTCATAGAAAGCAATAGGGAGGTGTTGATTTTGTCTTGTTGCGTTCAAGCAAGCAAGTTGTGAGAAATGGATATATATTTGGATGTTCAGTTAGAGAGAGTTGGAGTGTGATGCTCCTATATTCTATTAGAATATGAGGATGTTGTTTTAGACTCCATTTAGGTTCTAGAAGTTTAGCAGCATGGAAATATGCCCAATTTGAACATTAGACCTACTTAGAAATGGTTTTAAAGGCATGGTTGTATATGCATTTAGTACTGAGGATTTAGTAGATATATCGACAAAGCCGTATTTGGTAATTGAGTTCAATGTGATTTGGACTTGTTCAATTTGAAAGAAAACCGATTGTGTACCCTATTAGTTTTGGTGGAGAAAATGATCAAGGAGCTTCGTTCAATTTTGGTTTGGTGGAATTTAAGTCAAGGTAGAAATTTGTTTAAATGTGTCTTGAATGTAATTCGTATCAATCTAAAAACGTTGTTTTTTAGGTTTAATGTTATTTTGGGTTTTAACTTATTTAATGATTTGGGGCTTCTTCGGTTGCTATAAAAGATTAGTTCTATGTGTTTTGTTGTACAGAAATGTGGCAGAAGTCAAGACTTTGGTTGTGAGAAGAAAGAATGTATTTGTACAGAATTCCTCTTAGGGTTTGGGAACTCGTCATTTGTACATTTTGTAATCACTTTGTAATCTGTTTTAGTAAAAATTCTTGATCGTTTTCGTTTATGAATGTAAGCAATTTTTCCGAATCACGTTAAATATTGTGTTGTGTGAATATGCTTTATTATTTCTTGTTTTCTCATTTTTTTTCACCCGCACTGCATACTTAAATCCGATTCGTGTTTTGTTCTGTTGTGCTATTTTGTCACAACAACCACTTTATCTGATCATCACAATCATTAGATCAAGTTGATTACTTGGAGAAGAATCCTCCCACGTGGAACATGTAGGCCTTTAGAGCCCAATTCATGCAGTTTTGTGCCATTGATCAGTGAAGTCATATGGAAATTAGACCCTAAAAAGGGTCTAATTCA
>JAOXJP010227418.1:0-11307 GCA_025762735.1 Platanus orientalis | reverse complement strand
ATATATATATATTTAATCACTTGTATTGGACTGTTGTTAAAAACTATCTAGTGATCTAGTGGGTATCCTTTTATTTTGAAAAGATATAGTGAAACTTGTTGGAATTCTGAATCAGAGGATTAAAAGCCCATTAGTGTATAAATATACACTCTTGGAGGAGTTGCAATTTCTTGAAGGTCTAAGAGATAGACCTAGATAATTCACCCTATAATAAAGAGTCTTAGTTTATAGCATTTGCAACTAGAGGCAAAGAAACGAAGTAGTTGTGGAATTTAATTTAGAAAATTCTAAGTTGGCTTAGGCCAATGCCGCTAATATCTTTGTATTGTGATAGTAAATCTACATTATCACAAAATGGTAAGAGTGGGTACATTGGACTAAGACATATCGATGTGATTGGATTACTCAATTCATAAGTTATCATGATTGGTTGTATGACCAAGTAATAACTTGGTCCATCTCTTAAGTAAAGCGCTTTACTAGGGATACAAGCAAAATAGAGTTGCTGAAGGAAAAAATACAACCTTAAAAGGAAATTATAAATGTTATTTTCTGATTTACCTTAGAATTTGTGGGGGAAAACAAGAACTTACCACCAATTATATTCTCAACAAGAGGCCTCACAAGAAAACTAAAAGACACTTCATGATTTATGGAAATGTCGAAAACCTTTTTAGAATTTCTTAAGGGTGTGGGGGTGTTTAGTAAGGTAGTGGTCTCTATCCTTAAAAGGCCTGAGATAAGACCTAAAAAGAGGCATGAAAATTTTGATAATATAATGATGTCAGATGGGTTGAGAATTAATGAATGTGATAAGTGTATATGTATGACATAGTAAGTCTCAACATATTTGTCGGAGATACTATACCATAAGGCAGTTGATCTCACATGGAATTATTTCCATAAAGAAGATGATATTACCGATTTGTAAAATAAATGTTGAGAAGAGATCAAGTAAATTGCTTATAAAGGGGAATGAGTTTAAAGCCTATATCTGAAAAGTCGCCATGATAGCAACCATATCTAATTGACTGAATATCCCAAGATCTAGGTTCAAAGGGACAACCAAATTGTGTGTTGACGTAGTAGTATTATTATGATCACTATGAAAAAAACTTATTCTATCCACTCCTATGATGAAATAGTGATACCTGCAACAAAGATTAGTGTAAACTATGCTTTTAATAATTCTTATACCTTATAAATCCAAGTAGAGTATGTAGGATACTCTTAATAAGAATTACCTATGTGAGTATGAAGGGACCACTTCAAATGAGAATTAAAAGACTTAATTCTCAAAAACATTCATGAAACTAGGTAGTATTCAGGGCCAAAATGAGCACAATTATAATAATCAAACCGTGTCCAGAAAGAAGCTGTGTGAATTCTATTGTCTTGGTTTACACAAACAGATGAGTTCAAGACACCTTCATTGTTAGTTAGTAAATCCAATAGTCTTTTACAAAGGAAGGTTCAAAGCCACAAGCTACCTCTCCCTATATAGCAACTTTCCAAAAGTACTCTCTCTTAGTGTCTGCATTTGCATTAAAGTAAATTAATTTCATTCATGTGGGGGATTGTTGGAAATGGTTTTGAAAGTACCAAGATTTTACTGTGCCCAGATTTCAAATCTGACTGGGTGGGCATGTTTGAGCCAAAATAAAAGTGGGACCCACATGTCGTTTGAGGTGGGACCATATGGGTTCATTTTCACCTCAATGAGGAGAATAACACTGTATGGTTGGTTGCTTAAAACCGTTAATGGGTGAATGAGAATTTGTCTCTAAAGGTGCCTACTTGAACACTGGTAAAATTGGTGAAAGGGTGTGTCTATTCCCGCAGTTTTATAATTTTACTATTTGTGACTGTTTGGACCGAATAGTCACAAATGTAGCTATTAGATCACCCCTTTTAGCACATTTCTTTTTGTACAAACATAAAGGTGGCTATTAAACAGAACCTTTTAACCTTTTGTCTGTTTCTAACAAACATGAATGTGGCTACAAAAATGCAACTTTTTGCTTTTGTGTCTATTCAAACACCAAGAGTTGTGCTTTTATGTCTGTTTTAAACAGACTTTTATGTCTGCTCTAAATAGACATGAACAAATCTATAAATAAATCGTTTCTCTTTCATTTTATGAATTCAATTCCAAATTCAAAATTTGTAGTATGCTATTTTAGGCATTATAGAGGGTGTCCAAAATTAGGCATGTAGAGAGCATTATAATGTGTTGTAAGAGAGAGAGAACAACACAAGTTTAATTCTCCAGGCACACAAATTGCAGTGCTTCTTTTGTGTGTATAGATCATTGTATTCTGGGAGGTAGACGTTCATGATGATCATAAGCACCACTGTGAGAGCAAAATCTGTCTTAAGGACATGGTGTCAAACACTAGCCTTGATCAATTTTGGGTCTGATTTATTGTCAATTCATCCGAACAAGTAAGTTGTTCTTTTCAATTTATTTTAAGTATTTTATTTATATGAAATAAATACTTGTTGTTTGTATAATAGTGCATATTATTCTTTATACATAGAGTATAGTTTGTCAATCTTATTACACATGACCTTTGGGAGGAAGCAAGGAAGCAAGAGATGGCATAAGCTGGGATAGTTGAGATAACTCTTTTCAAGAGAACTTCTTTACCAGCTTGCATTAAGAGGCCTTCTTTCCAACCATGAATTTTATTGGCAGCTATTAGGTATAGATATGAAAATAAGTTTCTTTTATTCTTGCCAATAGAAAATGGTAAACCAAGATACTTCCCTAAATCATTGACACTATTAATGCTAAGACTGGTGCTAATTTGATACCCTTTGTAGTTGCAACATAAGGAATCCTAGTTCTCAACTAGGAGTTGGATTCTAATCCCATTGGTATCCCAACTCATCCAAATTCTTATTTAAGACAATTATGGGCTACAAATCTTATCCCTAACATCCTACAAATCTTTCAAAGTTGGATTAGGAACTCTTTTTCATATAGGAATTAAGTATATCTAAACTTAAAGGATAATCTTCTTAATCCTATTCCAACTTGAACTCCTTTGTAGGGTTGCTAGGGGGAGCACGACCTAGCCTCTTAGAGATGTGTTCAAAATATCTACAAAATTAAAATAAAATTATAGAAACATTAATAGAAATCCATTGAAATCAATCAAGAATGAAGACAAGTGGATTTCTTCTCCCTGATCATTTTTGGATCGCATTGAACAACACAAATATCTTTCTTCTCCTTTCTTTTTATTGTTCCTCTACTTTTCTCAATCTTTATAGTGTTCTAAATATTCTAAACTTATTCTATTGCATTACATATAAAATAAAAATCTCAAAAAACGTATATGTCATCCCAAATTGCTTAAGGAGGAGAGTAAATATGATACAAAAGATAAAGGGGAGAGAAAGAAGAGAAAATGAGTAAACAACAACCATTAAATCAAAATAAACTTTGATGATGCTAAAATATTCCACTGATCCATAAAATTCAAACAAAACAAATCATGCTCAAATATAATTGCCATTTTTATCAAACTTGTCATAGATTTGCTGTGAGCAATTTTTTTAAATTTTGTGATAAATCACCATTAAAATTTTATTTATAGAATTTGTTTATGTATTTTAATGGTGTTTGTTTATTATAAAGTAAAAGAGAACCAAACACAAAATCATAAAAATTAAATCCTAAATTGCATATGGGAGGCTCTAATACCAATTGTTGATTTAATTCCTTAAAAAATCATTATTTCTTTATCTATTTGTCAAAAAATAAAAAAATCAAAATCAAAATCTTAATTCTAATAATCCTATAATCACAGTATGAAATACTAGGATTTAAATTAAGAAAGTCAAATAAAAATATCTAAATGATCTAACCAATTTCCAAAGTATCCAAACCTGCTTTAGAGCTCTCCAAACTTCTCCCATGTTCAAAAAAGTTCCAAGACACATCCTAATTGTGGGTAACTCTATTTACAGAGTTTTTGACAAGCCAAAGTAATCCTAGGGGGTGTGGCATCCGTATAGATTCTTATGTTTAGGTTATAGGGTCTAGTATCCTTAATTAAGTCAAACTACATTAAAGATACTCTGTTTTTTATTAATTACAAACTGACACACCACTAATTGAGATAATCCATGTTATATATTGTAACTAACATTCCCAAGATAAGAAATTAACAATTAGGTCATTCCTTACAGATATTTTACCAATAAGGCCTTCCACTACACGATATTCTTAAATAACCCTCATGATGATAAAATAATCACTGTCTAACCCCTTTGATCACTAGAACATAATCATTAAGAAGTAAATGAATCTGTTGGACATTTAAAAAATTTATTTGATAAAATATTTTTAAAATTAAATATATCTATTATAATATAATTTTGAAACCATTTGACAAATACTTTATCAAGAACCACCAGCACCAGATTTTCTTGTTGTATCAAATCATGTATTTATTAAATTGAATATTCCCCCACTTAAGGGTAGAGGATTCCTTATTGGGCATTCACATCCTCTCAATTATCATATAGGTTACACAAACTACCCATGATATAGCCTCCAACTAAGCATCACTAGTTGGTAGCTCAAAATAACAAACATGACAACTCAAAGAAATAGAGCCCTCTCAGATCTAAGGACGAGTCTATAAATACGAACAATACTTATCCTGACAATGATGTTTTATCAAGTGTGTTCATAATATATCCCTTTAATGCATTTATATATGCACCCACAAGCAAGTTTAGAGTATCACTCTAGTGATTAAGATTACATTACTCCATCATTTGGCAACTTTACATATAGCAACCCTATAAGTGATTTGTCTAGCATCACCTATAGATACAAAGTTTTAGGTCTACAAGAATTGAATTATTAGATCTTTTCGCACATTCCAATGCATATGACATCCAATTATGTTACCTAACGACCTCTTATCTTATCTCATGAGATCAAATAATTACTCATTTTAATAAATAATCACATGTGATGATGGAATAAAATGTTATTATTAATTTAAATAAACAATCAAACATACTTATCTTTTATGTGAATGGTTTTGTCATGATACATTTTTCCAACAACCTCTCACTTGTCCTCAAAGCCAATCATTTTACCATTTTCTTTGTACTATCCCAAGTGAATCCACTTTTCTTGATAATTTGGTCCCACTTTGCTTAATAATCTCACTAATAATAGGATAATTATTTCCCAACTCTTTAGCCTATTTTTTATTGTCTTTATTGAGATAAAGATTGAGTATTTCATTTATGGTATTCATAGCAGCTATATATGCAACTGATTTCCATCTTGCATTCGCTATATATGCAACTGGTTTCCCCAGCTCATGCATATACCAACCCCTTAATACAGCAAGGGAGGTTGAATTAACAAGCCTAGTATGTGGATTTTTTTTACCTAAGATATGTGTTGAATCTGTTGATAGTCTAAAAGTCAATATTGAGACCTTCATTACTGGTTCTAATGTTGCAGGAAATCTCTTCATGACTTAATTCTTGATTATTTATCGACTTGATGTAAGAGGATTTTTTTTTTCTTTTCAGGTTTAAGTATAGCTGCTGGGAGTGATTCTCAAAGACCAGTGCCTAAGAGTGGAGTTCTGCCACAGTTCTTATTATTCATGGTAGTTGCTGCACTGGGTTCCTTTCCGCTATCAACTTGTTTATATTGAGTCAAAAACCCCTAAGCTGTTCCTATATATGCAGCAACTACTTTATTTTTTTTCCGGTAGAGAATAGGTGGTTTATTACTAGTAATCCTATCACAAACTGTTTCTATTCACGAAAAGAAATTCACAAACTATTTCTTGGTGGTATCCGATAGTTGCTCGGTTCTTAGATCTTGATAGGAGTGTAGGACCCAAACAAGAAGCAGTTGGAAAGACGAGGAAAAGAGAAAGGAGAATGAGCAAGAAAAGAGGTTCAATCTTCCATTTTTCTTTGATTTCGTCTTTTATTTAGTTATTTCTGTTATACATTGTTTTAACAATGCCATGCAAAGTTATTTTAACGTTTCTGTTCAATAGATTTTGTTTTGAATATTTCTTAATCTATAAGGTGATCTCCTTTGCCTTAGAGATTCCGGCTGTAACCAGAGGTGAAGATGGAATCTTTACGCAGAACATTGTGTTCGTCACCTATGAAGCTTGGATTCGGATTAGCAGATAGGTTAAATCATTAGCTACTGTCCATGGTCTAAAGCGGGAGAACCAAGGCAAAGAGAAGCACAGAGGCAATGAGGGAAAGCAACAGAGCAAACTGAAATTGCAATGCTGACATTAAGGGCCGTAGACAACACCCAAACTGCAATTTTCAAGTGCTCTTTCCTAGGGAATTCCTCTCAGATGGGCAGGCGATACAAAAGCACTCAAACAGCCGAACGAAGCAAGGAATCCACACATTTAAAGTACAATAACAAATACAAACAATGCCGAACAGATTCGCCTGTAGTAAGATTGGAAAAAAAAATATAGCTATTAAAAATGATTGTGGCAGATTTTCACCATTTAAACGAGCAGGGCATTCAAAGGATTAGAAGACGGCATTGTAAACAACGCAGCTAAACCAAAACCGAGAAACATTAGTTGAGGAAGAACATGCAAGAGATATAATATTTTCAGATACATGCAAGGGTCAGAGAAGAACAAGAAGTGATGCTTGAGGGAGATGTGGAGATTGCAGGGGGGAAGGCGTGTTGGAGTCTCGGACGAATACTTGTTGGATTGCAGGGGTGAAGTCATGTCGAGCAAGAGATGCAGGGGAGATATGTTGGATTGGAAATTCAATTCCGCTTTGGGGGGGTTCCAATTCGGTGCGGATTTAGCCCAGACCAAAAACAAATACCCCAACCGTCAGATTTAAAATTAAGAGGTGTTGCTCTATTTCCATTTCTGCTCCTCCATTTCCCTAAATCCAAACGCACCAAATAAAACAGAAGTAAAATTTAGAGGTGCTGCACCCCATTAAGAATTCCCGTAATGATTCTCCTGTGTAGATTATCTCCAGCCGATCAGACTACCATGTACTCATATGGTGATGCCTGACCCGACTGGATTGCAGCAGCATCTTTTAGGTTCTTAAGAATTAGTATTAGAGCTGCACCAAGTCCTGAATTTGAGTCACAACCTATGAAGAAGACAACCTAGACCAAAGTGAGAACCGCTACAGTGTAAAAAGGGCTACCTGAAGGTAGAAAAAGTTACCTGACGAGGGTGAAGCTACCATAAAGTGGAAAAGGCTACCTGGATAAGAGGCCAAAGTATCACCATAGAATAACATCGGTTGTGGAACCTGGTGGAGTGTTACAATTCTAAAGGTTTAACGGGCCTAGCCTATCACGTTCCATCAGTCCTTTGCAGACTTTTGGTGTATTGATCAGGTTCTGAACACTCAAACTTGGGCACCTGGGCAAGGTCTAGGTTGGGTACTTTGCAACTTTTGATTAGATTTGACAGTGTATCATCTGACACAGTGCCATTTGCCACCCCTACAGTTTTTCTGATATTTTACAAGGAGCATGCTCAGCATAAAGAACACATTCTAACTTCTTTTTTTTTGGTAATACAACACATTTTAACTATGATGCTCAATATGCAACACATGCGTGTTTATATATATATATAACAAAAAGAATATCAAATACATTAGTGAAATGGCAAACTATTGCTTCAAAGGAAAATTATTGGAATTTCAAGAACACCAATTACAGCAGAAAAATGAGGAAGGGATGCGTCCAGTATTACGGATGTACTCCACTTGCTGCTCAGTTTTCACAGCTTGACGGTTTCTCTTCACTTCTGCCGCTGCCCACTTCTCTTCAGCCTTGCGCCTTGTTGCTGCTAATTTGTTCATCAATTTATCATGGCCCTGGCCCCTCATCCTTTCCACCTCAACCTGAAAACCATGAGCTTTAGTGTGAATGACGTTTTAAGTTCTAAAAAAGATCAAAGCTTGAGAATTGAAGAGCCTCGGATCAGAGCTCGAAAGTAAAGATGAATATACACTCTGCCTATTTCAATGAATAGATTATGAGAGAACAACCACAAATGCAATGCCAAACAGAAAGCAGGCAAAAACAACATGCTTCATTGAGAAGCAAACCCGAAACAACACAAGCATTGCTCTCAATACTCAGTAAACCAGATTCCAAAAGTTAGACTGTCATGGACAAAAAACAATCCACCCACAACCACTTCCTCTGCCCCTACCCCTGGTTAAGGACTCTATGCTACTAGCTCTAAATCTTCATACTCAGTAGACAGGTCTACCAAAGGGATCCCAATTGGTTCCAATGACACGGGACAATTAGGTTATGCATCACGGATGCCTATGCAAAATCAGATCCCACAATATATTCCTCCATATCATTTCCAAACTTCTCCATCGCTTTCCTAAAGACATCACCCTCCTCAAATCTTTTAAAAAAGCTCAGCTGCAAGCTCAGGCCTGCCATAAAATGACCCCAAACCTTGCCACAAATAATTGATCCACACCCTTCTTGATGTTTGTTTCAATATTTGATACCACCACCTCTTACACTTCATTTAAAACACCAAACTCAGCATTATTGAGCAATGCGACAGCCAGGAATCCAAAGTCAATCAATCACCAATTCTGAGACTGGTCACCTCCAGCTTTTCCTGATTTCTTAATCTATGGGAATGACAACACACCTTACTAGCATTTGAGTTTCTGGCCATCCCACCTACGGTAGAGACAGAACAACCCTGATGTAGACATCACCAAACTCTGCAACAGCCTTTAAAACCACAAAGAAGCAATAGAAAGAGCAACAAAAATCAAACTTCCCAACATGTTCTCCATACCACAAAGGGAAGAATTGCTTTGAAGGCCATGTAGAGACAATCCTCATCAATCGCCAAAAGGATGACATCCAGTTAGACTTAATGATGTCTTCACCTTCATAAATTGCTTAATGTCTTTGCCACTGTGAGGGAGCATCCACCTCCTTCACCACCCTCAACATGATTGAAGCATTTCGCATATGGGAGCTCCCATTGCAGTCCTCACCCTACTTGAAGATTCAACTTCCAAAAATATAGAATCCCTAAATTTAACTGTATTTCAATTGCCCTCATTTTTTCCACCTAATATTTACACCACCTGATGTATCCAAAAACACCAGGCAGTTTTCCCTTCTTGATGCCACCAATTCACCCCTACCCTTTAGAAGTCACACCAGCACACATAAGAATTAGGTAAGTCAGAGACAGATTCCAAAGCACATCATTCTGATTTCAAGGCCTCATTGTGATTTGAAGGATTACAGTACCGCATATTTAGTAAACCAATACCCAAGTGTAACTGCAATAGAAATCCCTTACCCTTTCAAGTCTGCCGAGATTGTAACATCCCACATAATGCAAACCATTAAGTAACCCAAAATAACATCTTGAAATTTAAAATAGTCTCACAAGACCAATTAGTAGCATGCAACCTACAGTACCAGCATCGGAATGACCTGCTGTAGTCACATCACATCATATTCAAAGGCTTGATTCAAACTGGGATGACCAGTTAAACGGTGGTCTTCATCCCTGACCTTGCAAACAAGGTGAGGAGACGGCTGGGGTTCACCCTTGGGAAGATCTAATCCACTAAGATCCCTATCACCCCACCACCAACCCCTAAAACCATGTCAGGGTGGCACTTAACTCATAATTATTCCCATGGCACACTTGGAATCTTCACTAAGAAAACAAAGTAACATGAACATTTGAGCCAGGTTTATGTGGCTTTACTTTAGAATCCAAGGGAGAGTATCATGGCTATCGGATGCATGGGAGGCATCTAATATGTGCCTTCTCTCCAAGATAATGTCATATTCAGTTGGTTGAATCGGACATTTTAAAATGAACAAGATGTTAATTTGGCGGACTGATTTTATTGCTGGGATATTTGGAAGGTTAAAAAGCAATGTCAAGCATGTCAAATTGGAAACGAACAAAATCAAAATATTGGGTTACATACTTCATCACCTGTTCTAGAACGACCACGGGAAGATCCAGCCATGGATCTTAGGCTGGTATTCACGAAGTTTTAAAAAAATCTATAATTACAGATTGATTCTAGAAACTGGCTCACTTTATGCCAAGTAAGAAGGCATCCTGATGCTTGTGACTAAAAACTTTGTCCCAGATGCTGTGTCACTACATGAATATGAGACAATCCGATTCAATAAGACAAGATAATTTTGAGTTACTTTAAAGAATATTATTGAAAAATGGAGTATCAAGCTTATGTGTTCCAATGCTTTCTATTTAAAGACAGACGGCTAAATTGAATTCATTAACCAGAGTCATGGGAATAAACTATGATGCTTGTTCGGAAACAAGTTTATATTGTAGGAACACATTCATTCTCAAGAAGAATTTTTTTTGAGATTGCCAGTGGAATTAGTCCTAGTGGTTGATAGGAGTTCATCTCAAAGAAACCAGCAAGACTGTGTCCAAAGTGGTTGATAGGAATTTAGCTATCTCGTTCTCCAACTTAAAGGATTTTTCAGGGATTTTGGTTTTAGAACATTGCTTTTTATCAGTCAATGGTCCTATCTTATGATTTTCCATTACTAATAGAGCTGAACAGCTATTACAGCTTTTGTACTCCTTTTTGTTCAGCGAATTCCTCTTTTACTAATCCCAAAAAATGAAATCCTAGCCAACCTACTGACTTGGTTTGGTTACACTTTTCAACACGAGCAAGTGATGTGATAGGTTCACACAATGCATTGGAAGGTTTATGAAGTGTGCAGAAGATTGCTCTCAATCTTGAAGGGGTAGTGGAAAAACCTATAATGATGCATGCAAAGAGAATGCCTTGCAGGGTTATGGAAAGAGAGGTGGGGTAACCAATTGAAACGATGACCACTCTAGGGTTGCCAATGAGCCAAGCTAGTTCGGCTCAGCTTGGAGCTTGGCTCATCATGAGCCAAGCTTGAGCCTTCTTTGAAGCTCGTTGAGCCCATTTAATAAGTGAGCCTACGCTGAGCTGCATTAAGCTCAGTTTGGTCAGAGTATATATACATACATACATACATACATACATACTATATATATATATATATATATATATATATATATATATATAAGGCAAAGTGTCACTTTCTTTTATTATTATGAGAGTAATTTCTTTCGGGTAGAGAAGATCCAACCATAGTTCAAAATCTCGCGCGATACAGGCCGTATCGTGCGAGACGTACCGGTCTCGCAGGTGTGCGACCCGATACACCCATGTCCAACGAAATATCGTGATCTGTACAGG
>JAOXJP010227417.1:0-11307 GCA_025762735.1 Platanus orientalis | reverse complement strand
GTTAGAAAGTTGGTAGAGAGTTGGAATTAGTTTCGGAGAAGTTTAGGACTGCTTTTAGATTTTTAAAATTTTTTTTAGAATTTGTTTGGGCTAACCGTATAAGGGGAGGGTATTTTGGTCCAATTTCGAGTTATTTATTTATTTTATAACTAAATCGTAAAAACCTCTTGTATGACAGTTGATGAAATAAAGATTTTGGGTCGCTTGCTTAGAGCCTTATGGCTGGGTTATCTTCTCTATCTCTCATGATTAGGTGAGTTGTTTTTTTTACTTCTTGATCTATTCTCTAATCTTCTTTACTCCTTTACCTTCTTCTTTCTTCTTCTTTAAGTTTTTTTGTGGTGAACTTTTTGTTTTTTCCTTAAATCTTCTTCTTTTATCTTCTTTATTAATCTATTTTGTTCTTACCATCACCCATCACTCTCTCCATTGTTTTTCTCATTGTTCTTTACAATTTTGTGCTAGATTCTTGAAATTTGAAAATTTTTCAGCAATACCTATTTTTCTAAATACTCTATTTTCAGTTCATAAAATGTTAATTCCCTTTAAAAATAATCATCCTTCATCCCCACCAACATTTCTACACTCTTTTCCCCAATTTTTTTTGTCTATTTCTAGGTTTCTTGAAAAAAAAAACTCACTTTCTTGAACCCTAAACCCATCTTTGTTCAACTGTACACCCCTACCTTTTGATTTAATTTTTAATGTCTCTTTTATTTCTTATTTCTTTTCGTTCCATTAACCTTTATTGTGTTGACTGATTACTGTTCGACCACTTTCTTTAAAGATTTAAGTTTCTTGAATCCTTTCTTTAATTTTTCAATTTTCTTTAAAATTCAAGAACTTATCTTTATTGCTTGAGAATTTATCTTTAGGCTTTGATCTTAATTTATTAGTGTAGGAATATTATTTCCCTAATATCCTACATCAATACTACAGGCCAATCAAAGATTCTGGAAAGAGCAGAATCAACAAGCCTATGAAAAAGGTGAGACGCTCTTAAAAAGATGTGCTGATTTTCGCTCCTCCCATTAGTACCCACATATAGCCGGTGGAATCAAATTCCTTACCTCCTTTCCCAACTAACTTCGATTTGTGAAGGACTGGGATGACCAACAACTGAAAAGGCACTTAAAAGATCTCGACAGAACCCATTGCACTTTTACCTGATTGACATGTAAGCCCATAAGGATGCTGCAATAGAGCAATGGAGGAAGAGGTGGCCTGAAGAATCCCCAGCCTCCTTGCACATGCAACAGCAATTCGGGGTAACAAAACCCCTCTGAATCAGATTATCTAAAGTAGGGGCATGGTCCCACTATAACTCCCACATGAAAAAGGAAACTTTGGAAGGGATTTGGTTGTTCCAAATAAAACTGTTTGGTAACGATTGAGAATCGGTATGAGATAGAGCCTTGTATATAGATTTCAAAGAAAAGTTTTTCTCCACATCCAAAGTCCAAATCCGCTCATGCTCATCCTCCCTATCCCCGAGGCAACAACCCTCCAAAAGATCCAGCAACTTTCCCATATTCTTTACCTCCCAATCATAAGGTTCCTTCTGGGCTGTAGGTTCAATGAGTAGAAGGCCCTAGTCCTTACCATGTGATCCTTCATTGTCCCCAATTTGCACTTGGCCAGGTTATAACAAGAAGGGAATAAACAACATAGAGCCTCATTCAAACACCACGGATCATGCCAAAACCGAACTTTTCCCCCATTGCTCACCCTGTATCTTTTGGAATGGGAAAACAAATCCAATCCTTTACTAATACCTTTCTAAACTCTACATCCTGAAGGCCTAACTCGAATGCGGCTAGCCCATCCATTCGGCTCCTCTTCATATTTGGCAGCTATGAGTCTTCTCCATAGAGCTTGGCGATCTACCCCAAATCTCCAAAGCCATTTGTTTAAAAGAGCTCTATTGATCCCACGAATGGACCTAATGCTCATCTCACCTTGATCCAACGGTCTACAAATCTCCTTCCAGCTCACCCAGTTATTCTTCCTCGATCCCAAATCTGACTGCCAAAGAAAGTCCGTCTGAAATCTCTCAATTGATTTGCTACTGATGCCGGGGAAGCAAACAAAGACAAGAAGTAGATTGAGAGACTAGAGAGAACTCTTCTTAACAAAATTACATTCCCACCCTTCGAAAGGTATTTTCCATAAAAGGATTATTGTTGTATCTGGTAATTGATGAATGGTTTAGGGGGCATTAGCAGATTAATGAATCTATTGTTGTGACAAGCTTATGCTTGGTTGTGTATGACTGTACACTATCATTGTCATCTGTGCCATGACTTTGAGATGTCTTAAGCCTCTATTGGTGTTCTGGATGCATAGATTGGGAAGATTTATAATATGCCTCACCTCCTGGACTGCTTAGGTACATCTAATACATTTTGATCCAAGGCTAGTAATACCTGGTTTGTCATATATACCCTTGTATAAGAAAATGCTGGTATTACGAGGGAGACTTTCAAGAAAGTTATTTGACTATGTAACTGGTTTTCCATTTTTTTTCCTTCATTGGTTCAAGGTAATGTTAATAATCAGCAACATTAACTGGTCTGTTCTGTTTTTGAAGCTCTGAGGTACATTGCATGTCGCAGAAAGTTGTTCTACGACAATTTGTTTTCTGTTACATTTTAACAGTAAATTTTTATCTATCCATTACAAATTTGTGAATAAAGGTGAAAAATAGCACTTATTATGACATAAGATCATTCATCTTTCTGGTTATATGGTAAGGATTCAATGCATTTGATATTATCAAGCCTTCATTTAACTTTTTGTGAATGTTAATGTATTTGATTTCCTGATAACCTGGGAACCATTGGAGACTAATAATATCCATTCTGTGTGGCATGGAAAAATTTGTGTAGATATCGTTCTTATTGCATTTTTTGATTATCTTTGTCATTTTTATATCTTGTGTTTGATAAATATCATCTTTGGTGATATTACAATGTCTATCTTTTTTCACTCTCCTTAATTTTTCTCTCAAACCTGAAGCTTAGATTGGTATGGGTACCTTCTTTGGCATTTATTCACATGTTTGTCTTCTTTGGACTCAGGTTTGAAACTGTTGATTTGACAACGAGGTTGCTTATACCTATCATTATCTTACAAAATCATAACCGGTACAATATCATGGACAATGGCCATAATTACAGTATAGATATCCAAGCAATTGAGGCAGAGGTGAGCTGTTTCCTCCTGAATAAATATATCTGTGTCTGCAAGTAATCGGGGGGTGGGGAGTATGCACATGTGTGCATGAGGAGTGCAGTTCTTATTTTGTGATTATATGTAGTGTTGAAATTAATGCTTTTTCCTGTGTTGAAGAATTGGTTTTACATGTCACTTGCTTGATACCATACGCCATAATATTATTTTGCTTCATCTACAAAAGTTATTTTCAACTTGTTCTGCTTGCTAAGTTGGTAAAGTCTGTGTGCATTGAGGGCATGAGACTAGATTCAAAACCTGTTTTTACGCAGTGATGGACAGAACTTCTTGTTCTCCTTTTCCTTTTAAAGCTATTTGGTGTCGGGGAATTCCCTCAGTGGTGCCTCTTTTTTTTTTTTTTTTTTCCTTTGGAACTCTTGCCTGGACAAAACTTTAACCTTGGATCACTTAAAAACAAGAGGATAGAATTTGGCGAATAGATGTGTAATGTGTTATACGAAGATAAAAACAATAAACCACTTGTTTATTCATTTTTCGATGACTTGGAGAATATGGGCGTTTTTTCACTCTTATATAGAGGTGTCATTGTTTGACGACTTGGAGAATATGGGTGTTCTTTCACTATTCCGGCGTTGGTGGCAATCGGAATTGAGTCCGAATTTCACAATTTCTTGTGGTTTTAGATAAGTAGCATCATTATCATCTAGTTGATTGGAATAATATTTGTAGGCCTTTACAGTGTGGGCTTCTTGGGCTAAGATCAATTGGATGCCATAATAGGGTGTTGTTGGTTAAATGGTTATGGAGGTTTGGGCTTGAGAAAGATTGTTTGTGATGCAAAGTTGTGGTGGTTAGTTTGTATTTAGAATGGAAGACTAAGGAGGTGTATGTGAGGCATGGGTGTGGGATTTGGAAATCCATTCGAAAGGTCAAACATATTTTTGGAAGTTCATTTTGTTCAAACTTGGGTCAGGTAGGGTGATTAGATTCTGGGAGGATAGTGGGTGGAGGAGACTTCGCCTAAGGAGTCCTTTAGGATTCTCTATTTCCTGGCCTTAAATCCTATGGAGAGAGTGGCGGATTCGTTTGATGTCTCAGGTAATATTTGGTTGCCTAGACTTTGCATAAACTTGAATGATTGGGAGTTGGGTTGGATGTTTAGGTTTCTTGATGGCATTAATCTGGATCCCAATATAGGAGATGGGTGGGATTAGGTCATTTCTAGTAAAGGTCGGTTTACTCCTAAGTCCTTTTACATGGAATTGGTCAGTTTTAGGTCATTCTTGTATCCCCACAAAAGCTTTTGGATCCCAAGCATTCATTTAAAGGTTTCTTTTTTCCTGTGAAATGCTTATTTGGATAAAATTCTTACCCTAGACCACCTTCAAAGTAGAAGTTGGAATTTGGACAATGGATATGTTCTTTACTTGAAAGGGGAGGAATCGGTGGATCATCTTTTTGTGCATTGTGACATAGAGGTTATGATTTAGGGCTTCTTTCTTTCACACCTTCGGATCTCATGATCTTTCCCTCTCCATTTTCATGAATTGATCTTGGGTTGGAGGGTCTTTGTGCCTACTAGGGGCCATTTGTGGAAGGAAAGGAACTTGAGGATTTTTTAGGGCAAGATTAGGAGCCATGGTAAACTTTCTTTATCTATTTATAGAACCCTTTTTGATTGGTGTTCTATAAGGACTGCTTTTGTGAAAAGGGATTGGGATTCCTTATGGTGTGAGGTAGTGTAGCTTTGTTTTGCTTGTCTCGTGGCTTTTGCCTTGTTTTTTTGTTGCTATTGTTTTTGTTTTTCACCTTTTGGGTGAAGGCTTGCTTGTATGTTTTTATGTTTTTCATTAAATTATTGCCGATTTCACGGAAATAGCCTCTCAAGAAATGGGGGTAAGGCTGCGTACATCTTGCCCTCCCCAGACCCCGCGTTAGCGGGAGCCTCGTGCACTGGGCCGCCCTTTTTTATTAAATTATTGCCGATTTATCTCTCTAAAAAAGAGTGGATATTACTGAATGATTTTAAGAGGCTCCAAAAGCTTGGGAATACCTTTCAGGGGCTTTATGTTGGAACCATAGTTACTAGAGTGAGAAGCGCAAGTGAGAAGTAGGAAGCGAGGCTCAATAAATCCTTGGGAAACAAAAAGTGAGAAATGACTAAAAGAATCTTAAGAGTGACTAGGAAGCAATTGCATAAACAATTTGGAAGTAGTCGGCAAGTGAGTAGAGTGCAATTTAGAAGTAACTTGAAACCATTAGAAATAAATATTATGAAAGGAATAGAACATAGAATGATTATAATAGAAAAATATGTGAATACTAATAGGAAGCAAATAACAAAAAGTTTGCAACCAATAAGTATAACTATAATAATTGATTACCAATAGTAAGTAAATAACAATAAGATAAAATCAATAAGTGCAACTACAATACACTACAAGTGAATAAACTCAATAAAGTAATAAATAAACCTAAAACTATACTATGCAAGTAATAAAACATCATTACATATAAATTAATATCTAAATCACTTTGTTATTAGTATGGCTAGCCATACTTTAGATTTTACCTTGTATAAGGTTTTTTCTAGATAATTAGGCATCTTATAGATAGACTATACAAGACCTTGTATAAAAACCATTGGATTTAAATATTTTTATTTGATTGAAATAAAATGATTTAACCAATAAAATCAATACTAATTATTTTATTCAATGCCAATAGAATGGGTTTACATTAAATAAATTTAAAGTTCACTTCTTTGATAGCTTCTTAGTCGATTCACCATGCTTCCCACTATTCGGGTAAGCATAATTAAATTAGCTTCTCAAGAAGTAAGCTTCCCACCTTGTACCAAGTTTCCCTGTAACTATGGTTGGAGCATTTGGACGCCAATTAGACTCAGCGAAGGATGCTGGCCGGTGTTGGGGGACCACCTTGGGTGGTCCCTCATAGACTTAGCGCTAAAAATAATGAGTAGAAGGGACGAAACAACGTCTAGGAGAAAGCGAAGAGGGGAATCCCTAGAAGAGATGGTCGAGTTCGAAAAGAACGCCACAATCGTGAACTGAATAAGGAGTATAAAAAATCAGGGCATGAAGCGATTCCCTTTTCCAACGAAGTGGTGCATAAAAAAATTTGTATTCTCAGGTAGTAAAGAAGGGTTGCTAGCTGTATGAGATGGACCTCAAGGTAGAGAGGGTTGGAGAAGGTAGGAGGGTTAGAGTGGATAGAGAGGAAGCAGTAAGCAGCCGTGCGCATATGCAAAATTGCTTGGTGGGAAGGGTGGTGGGTGGATCTCCCAGCGTTAATTTCCTCCACTACTGGGGAAAGAGGTTGTGGAAAATAACAGGAGAGATTAAAGTAAAGCGGCTCCCCAACTACCCGTTTCTGTTTATTTTCCCTTCCAAGTTGGAGGCGGAAAGGGTTTTGAAAGAGGGGAAACGTGAGTGGGGAGACCTGTTCCTACTTCTAGACATGTGGCATCTGTGTGCAGGATGCAATTACGACGAGCCGACAGACGCAAATTTTTGGATCAGAGTATTTGGAATCTCGGCGCATCTCTAGTGCTTGTTTATGATGAAGGCAATCGGCAAGGCATGTGGAGGATTCTTCCAAGTCGACTTTGGGGATGAACATTTTATGGAGTGGGTGGGTACCAAGGTGAAAGGAGGTAACGTTTGTCTGTTGGTGGTAACAATCATGGATGGGTCCTTCTCTTTCAGATGCCAGATTTGGAAAGAGGAACTCACGGGATGGGGGATACAAGTCATGGGGGTAAAGGGGGGAGAAAGGGAAGCTAGTGCCCTCCAACAAAAGAGGAGGGTATCAGGAAAGGGAGTAACGAAGAGGGAGTTGGAAATCAGGGTAGATTGCTGGAGGGCGAACAACTGGAGTGAAGATTCAAAATTCGAATTTCAAAGTCACTCGTGGGAAAGGAGGAATGATTTGCTAGAGACGAGGGCGAATAGGAATACTGGCGGGTTGGATATGGTAAAGGGGCGATGACCCATTCGACTCATGAGGATCAAAGGGAGGGTGGACCAAAGATAGGTCTAAGACGTACGGTCGACCGACCAAAAGAATTGATAACGTTGAATATCAAAATTGAATCCCTTATCAAGAGATGCAGTCGGTAACCATCGAGGGGGGAAAAGGGGGAAAATGGAGAAATGCAAATGATCAAAATTAGCAAGGGGGTTTCTCGATCAGAGAGGGAGAAAATGTCTCAAAAAAGAAAGCGAACAATCTCGCGGTGGAAGGAAAAGGGAAACAAGTCTTGGTGGGAGACGAGGTGGAGGAAGAGGATTCAAATGATAGTTGGTTCTGTTTCAGCCAAGGGGCCTCGGTGTGTTCATTGCGGGACAAGGAAAAATAGGAAACAAAAGGCCACACAAGTGCCCTGGATAAACAGGCGGGATCTTCTAGCAAATGGGGAGACAGAGTGGAGATGGAGGATGCTGAAATCCTTTCGGATGTACCCAGGTACGAGGAGCGCGACAACCAGTGGGCTTTAACTGAGTGGGATCAAGCTACTTTGGTCAACTCAGAGGTATTTTCGGAGGAAATCCTCTATGAATATCCGTTGTGCATCCTTCCTCCCACTCCTTCGTCTAGCTGGGTTCTGAAACAAGTCCAAATCATTAGGAAGAAGATGGGGATCTCCTTTGAGGGTATTGAGGAGAAAATGGAGGAGCTGTTTTGAGAAATAGAACGACGAAGAGAGGCTAGGGTGATGAAAAATATGAATAGGAAGGTGGCCAGACGGACATTGAGAAAGGGATGTTGAGAAATTAAAAACCTGGTGTCATCGATAAACTATGAAGGTTCGACAAACAAAAGTGGTGCTACAGGTAGGAGGGGGAAGGGAGGGTGGGGGGAGCTAGGGGGTGTAATAAAGACATTATCTGCAATAATGAATATTATAACATGGAATGTGAGGGGATTGGGTAGTAAGGGGAGGAAGGAGTGCGTCAAGGAATGCCTGAAGAAAAATAAAGTGGGGTTGGTGGTGTTGCAAGCCTGCAAGAAACGAAGTTGTTGAGGTTTTCGGCTCGGGAAGCCAGACTGTTATGGGACAGAAGAAACTTTGGGTACAGCCACAAGAACGTGGTGGGGAGATCGGGAGGTATTTTGGTAGCTTCAAATAAGGATTGGATAGATGTTTCGGAGGTACGCATTGGTTCCTTTTCAATTTCAATTAAATGTTATATTACGGCTTGTTCCCGGGCTTGGATGTTTTCAGGGGTCTGTGGACCAGTTGTAAATGGGGATCATGTTTCGCTGTGGAAGGAGCTCTCTGACTTGTACGAGGAATGGAAGTTGCCTTGGTGCATAGCTGGTGATTTTAACATTATCAGATTTCCATCTGAAAGAAAGGGTGGGGGTAGACTCTTCAGATTGATGAAAGAATTTTCAAACTTCATTACTTCCCATGATCTGGTGGATTTTCCTCTAGAGGGTGTGGAATTCACTTGGTCTAGTAGATAAGAGGTCTCGACAATGAGCAGGTTAGCAGTTGGGAGGAGTTGTTTCGTCAGGCTAGACAAATGGCACTTCCCAACATTGCCTCGGACCATTTGCCTATTTTGCCAAAGATGGAGGACAGGAGAGGGGGGGGGGAAGCCTTTCAGATTTGAACTCATGTGGTTGTAGGTGGAGGGTTTTAAGGACAATGGAGTGGTGGTCGGCTTGCCATCTTGAAGGTGAGCCGGGCTTCATCCTTAGTAAAAAATTGAAGCATTTGAAGTTGGAAATTAAAAAGTGGAATAAGGAGGTGTTGGGCAAAGTGGAAGAGAGAAAGAAGACTTGCTTGGAGGCCATTGCGGAGCTGGATAGAAAAGAATAGAGCAATGGCCTTTCCACAAGGGATTGCATTCGCAAAGAAGAGGAGAGAAAGGGGTATAAAAAATGGCTTCTTATAGAAGAAATCAGCTAGCAACAAAAATCCCAGGTATCTTGGTGGAAAGAAGGGGATAAAAACACTAGTTTTTTTTTTTTTTTCTTCATAAAATTGCTAATATGAATAGGAAAAACAATGTCTTGGATAGATTGATGGTGGAAGAGGAATGGGTGATGGAGCCCTAAAAGGTGGTGGACCAGATTGTGGGGTTCTATTCTACTCTGTATGCATAACCATTTAATGTTCGTCTCACTTTGGAAGGACTCCAGTTCAATAACATCTTTACTGAGCAGAGAGAGGAGCTAGAAAGTGATTTCACCGAAGAGGAAGTGTTGGAGGCACTAGCATCATTAAAGGATGATAAAACTCCAGGGCTGGATGGCTTTCCAATGAAGTTTTTAAAAGTCTTTTAGGAGGTGGTTAGGGGCGAGTCGGGCGACGTGATGGAGACCTTGTGGGCATTTAATAGGAAGGCAGCGTGGTGTAGAAGTTTAAATACCATGTTCATCTCCCTCATTCCTAAGAAAAATGGAGCCAAAGAGCTCAAAGATTTCCGGCCTATCTGTCTTCTTGACAATATCTATAATTTGCTCGCTAAAGTTATGATGAGGAGACTTGAAAAAGTCATGAGAGGGATTATCTCGGCTAGTCAAGGAGCTTTTTTGAGAGGACGACAAATTCTAGATTGCAGCCTAATTGCTAATGAATGTATTGATGGGTGGATAAAGGAAAAATCCGAGGGCCTTATTCTTCAGATTGATATGGAGAAGGCTTATGATCACGTTAATTGGAATTTCTTGATTTCGGTCTTGAGGAGAATGGGTTTTGGTAGGAAGTGGTACAATTGGATCAAAGTTTGTATTTCTTCTCCTTCGTTTGCGGTGTAAATGGCTCTTTGGAAGGTTTCTCCAAGGGTAGTAGAGGGTTACGGCAAGGAGATCCCTTTTCTTCGTTGTTATTTATTTTGGTCTTGGAAGCTCTGAGTCTCCTCATTTCTAAAGTGGTCAATTGTGGTCTGTTGGAAAGCTACGGTGTTGGAAATTTGGAAATTTTGATCCCTTTACTCTAATTCGCTGATGAGTCTCTCTTCCTCCTAAAGGCTAAGGAGGAATTTGTTCGAGCCTTGAGCTGTATTTTATTGCTTTTTGAAGCGGCTTCTGGTTTAAGAGTTAATCTTTAGAAAAGTAAGATGATGGGGGTGGGCAGGATTGAGAGCATTCATCAGCTGGCCATCATATTTGGTTGTTAGGTTCCGCATTTTTCGGGTCAATATTTGGGCTTCCCTTTGGGGGCGAAGCACAAGGCAAAATCAACTTGGGCTCCGGTTATTGAAAGGGTTCAAAAAAGATAGGCATCTTGGAAATGCATATACTTGTTAATGGGAGGTAAGTTGGTCTTGCTAAAAAGTGTCGGCCCCTGCTTCGATGCAAAAGCAATTGGAGAAAATTCACCAGGATTTCTTGTGGAGGGGGGCGGAGGATATATTCAAATTTCACCTAATAGAGTGGAAGAAGTTATGCAAACCCTTGGAGAAAGGGGGGATGGGGATTCGTCCTCTTAAATCTCTTAATAGAGCTTTGTTGGGTAAATGGTGTAGAAGTGTAAGGGTATTTATGTCACTCTTGTATTGCACACATACCGTATACATTGTGTATACGGTATACCAACCATATATAATAGGTGAAATTTGTGATTAGGGAGAACCCAACATACGATTCTTCACTGCTCTCTCTCACCTATGTTCTTCTTCTTCTTTCCCTTTCTCTTGTATGCACCTAAATCATAACTAAATCACACGAGATACTCCAACTTGGTATCAAGGCCAAAGATTTTTTATTTGGGATTGAGAGACGACGAAGAACAACAAAGAACACTGCAGACATCAGCAGGCTGTACGTTGACGTCAACAGTGCCGTACAATGCCGTACTACGTCAGACCTCAAAATTTGGGGGATCTGGTTTGAAATGATTTATCAGGAATTGTAGTGATTTTTCCTATTTTTTTATGCTTGTATGGGTGTCTTTCTAACAGAAGAAGTCGAAAATTCCCAGTTTTGATAAAAACGATCGATATGATTAGGCTGAGAAATTTTTTGGGAGTTGTTTGCTAGTGGATGGATCATTTTTTAGTGGGGAATCATTTAAAATTGGTTTGGATCGATTTGGTCAGGAATTGAGGTGTCTGTGAGTGTTTTTCTCCCCCTGTG
>JAOXJP010227415.1:0-11308 GCA_025762735.1 Platanus orientalis | reverse complement strand
TATATATACACGTATAAAAAGTTGATATACCCTTGGTGTAGTATACCATTTTGTTACATTTATACAACCAATGTGATCATACTACCCTCGATACATTATATTTCAACAAGATCAACCCAAAGGACTCCTCCAATGGGAAACTAGTCCCGGTTTTTCAACTCAAAAGATGAGGAAACAACTCCAAAGTAGAAGAAGCACTCAGTCGATTGAGTAAGAAAGAAAACTGTCGTTTGTAGCATAGAAAAATAACATAAAGTGTTGGGGTTTATAAAGTTCACGGCTAGACATAATCCCTAATTGATTTTAACTTAAATCCTACTGATATGGACAATATTAGTAGTCTCATGTACATAAGAGAGCTAGATTTAAATGTACATGTTACATGGGGTTATTTAGGATTTTCTAAAGTGGGGTTCAACATTTTACGTGTCCATGTAATAAGGCCAATATTGTTAAGGTTTTGTTGGGTTTTTCTTAGAGAGTAATTGATGCGGACAACATAAAGAGACTTATGTATGTGCCGCCTTACAGGAGGGCTAAATTCAAGTTAGCAAATAAGGGTTTTGTAAGGAGGGTACAACCTTCTATGTGTCCATGTAATAAGGTTAATAGTGCCAAGGTTTTGTTGGGTTTTTTTTAAAAGAGTAATCACACTACTTACTTTTAACCCATGTTTTCAAGGGTCAAACTTGTTTTTTTGGTTTCATTTTGGTGTCATTAGAGAGCTTATTCAGTTACTTTTTTAACGAGACCAAGATTACGTAAATCTGAGGTGATTTGGGAAAGTTATGACCAAATTACTATAGAGTTATCACAAAGTTTTAGGAATAGTATTTTTTAGAAAGTTTTAAGATTTAGTAACACTTGTGTAACAAGTTTGGATGTTTTTGTAGTTTAATTTTTAGGAAGGTCATGTTCTAGAAAGTCTTATGTGTAGAAATTACTTAAGGGACACGTTTAAGTTTTTAGTAAGTCTTAGGTTGTAAGTTTAGTTGCTTAGCAAGTTTCTAATTTTGTACTTTCTAATTTCTATAGGTTGTAAGCCTGTATAAAGTCACCCCCCTTCCCCTTGATTAATACATTGAAGATTAAATAAAAAAAGTGTTTGTTATTGGGTGGTCTCTCAAGTGGTCGTGGGCCTTCCTCTTCCCCTCTAGGCTCCCCTCTTTTGTTCCATTATGGGATGTAGCACTCTTAGTGCATTCACGGGTCTCTCTCACCCTCCCTCTTCTCCTATCATATGACATCACCCTTCCAAATAAAGGTATTCTAGCTGGTGTTTTTTTATCAAGTAAGTTTCTCAACTTTCTGTTATTTTGATCAAATTCTAGAATCTACTTTCTTCTTCAAACCATAATTTTCTGGGGTTTATAAATAATACAAATTGCACCACCTATAGTCCTCTTTATTTTTCTCTTTCCTCAAGGGTTTAATCCCCATAGGATCCCCTACAAAAGCCCCCTTTTTTCCCTGTGATCCCCCTCTTCCATCTTTAATTTGAAATGATTCTTTACTGGTTTTTTTCAAACCTCCATTAAAGGACATTCAAGTTTATGAAATTCTTAAGTCTGACTAACCAAATCTTATTCAAAATTCACAAAATTTTAACCCTAGGTTCCTAGAGGTATGCGCTACTGATCTAGAAAGTTTCAGAATTTTTTTATGCTTTCCAAGGGTATTTTCATAATTTTCCCTAAATATGCAAAAATTATAATTTTGTTGGTATGGAAATCAGTTATTTTACCCTAAGGATTTGGTATGACCCCCTTAGGTCAGCTTGGCATCAGGGGCCGACACATTAGCACTGAAAAGTGAAAGTATCCCCTAAAAAGTGTAAATCACTTTTTCGGCGCTGATGTGTCAGCCTCTGATGTGTTGACCTTAGAGCTCGCACCAAATCTGAGCCAATTATTTTAATTTATGGATTATTATTTTGTTCTTTGCAACTGTTTTTCCCTTCTATGCTACATCAATAATCACGTTACTTACCTTTAATCTAAGTTTTCTAAGGTCAAAACTTACTCTTTTGGCTTGATTTTGGTGTCATTAAAAAGGTTATTCAGTGACCTTTCTAACGAGACTAAGATTGCAGAAAACCGAGGTAATTTGGGAAAGTTATGACTAAATTACTAAAGGGGGATCAGTGAATGACAGGAATATTGTTATAGAAAGTTTTAAGTTTTAGTAGTTTAAAGTTTAGGAAAGTGTTATATAGAAGTCTTTTGAAATTTTAAAGTCCTTATTAAAAATTTCTTAGTTGTTTTTATTAGTTTAGATTTTAAGAAAACAAGTTCTTAGAAAATTTTAAGTTTTAGAAATTCTTAAGCTACAAGTTTTAGGAGTTTAGCAAGTTTCTAATTTTAGTCGTTTCTAAATTGTGTCAATTGTATGCCTATTTAAAGGCACCCATCCCATGATATAAATCAGTGAAGAATTACGCAAATTTTGTGTGCGAACTTGGTATACCAAGTGTGGGCCGTGGGCCTATCTCTCCTTCTCCAAGGGTTGACGGCACTCATGGCTCTCATATCTTCTTCCATAGGTGCAACCGTGAGCTCCCTCCTCTCCTCCCCACGAGCTAAGTAAGCTTTTCTCTCTTCTCTTTTCTCTTTTCTCTTCTCTATCATCTCTTATATTCTTCCCTCATCTTCTTTTCTCTTAATTTCAAAAGATTCCTTGCTGTTTTGCTTAGAACTCCATTAAGAATCTTTGGTTTTATGAAATTTCATGATTTGACAAATCAAATCTTATCCAAAAATCATGAAATTTTAATTATTGAACCTTGGCACAAGTTAAAAACTACCCTAAATTTTTTGGAATTTTCTGACATGTCAGTAGGGGTAATTTGGTAATTTTGGAATTTTGTCCAAAAATTCCAGAAATACCTTCATGGGTTATTTCTCTCTATTTTCTTCTCTTCTCTGTTCTTAAATCATTCTAACTTCTCTTCTTTGTTTATGTTCATTAATTTCTACTTTTTGGCTCCTTGTGTGTTCTAACTTCAACTCTTGAGTTTTGCTTCTGCACTTTAATTTTCAGCAATTACTTGAGATTATTTGGGTTATCTTACATCAACTTTGGTATCCAAGTCTTTTGTGCTGCATCACCTACTTCTTTTACAAATAAGGACTCTAAATTATAGAAATAAAAGATAAAGTCTCTAAAGGATGTAGACATAAATATGGACTCCTAATAACATAAGGGCTTTATAATAATAACCAATTATGAACAAAAGAGAATGTTAAAGATAATCCTAAACAAAATTTAACTAAAATAGAAAATTAGGCTGCCTCTCATCTATCACATGACCCCAACTAAAATCTCCTGCAAAAGTCCATCATGTGGGCCATGTGGGACTCACCAAGCTGTCATACTTGAACCAAATGCCTAGGCTAAGAGTGCTGCCACGTGTCATGATGTCTTCATCATTAATCCATGGTTTTCCCCAAAAAAATAAAAATAAAAAAATCATAAGAAAATCTAAACTACCGAGTTTCAATTAAATTGATGGGATAACATAAAATTCACATGCTGAAATTTTGTAGATACCCACAGCCCCTTTGAGAAATCTACCAAAAATTACAGAAAATTCAAAGCCCTATTCAAATCGAAAAAAAGAGACAATTTACCAAGAAAATCCAAAGCAACCTAAATGCCTATGTTCACCAATGTTGCAAAGAGTTTTTGATTCTTCATAGGAGAACAAGGCTGATGCGGAATGCAATGCAAAACACTTGAAGCAAACTCCAATTAACAAATAATAAACCAAATAATTAATTCTGAAAATTTTGATCCAGTGGCAATTTCATAATTTTTCAGAAAAAGAAAAATTACCAAAATACCCCTCTAACACGTCAGAAAATTATATGCCTCTGGGATTATTCCGTGCAGACCTTCAATGACTCTCATAAAAAATTCAAAGGATTTGGAGTAGTCTAGCTATTTATTCCAAAAATTGCTCAATTTTAGTCATGCCCGAAAATTACAGAAACGTGAAAATCAAGTACTCTGAGCTGATGCTTCAAGCTTTCAAAGAAACTGTTCTTACCTCTTATAGTAGACCACAATGCCTCTTGAAAAGTGTTGAATGTTCTCCAATATTAAGCTTCAAACTATAAAATAAAAAAATCTGCTGTAGAGTGTACCGCCAGCCACTAAGAAACCTGCTCCCTATTTGATAGGGATGGGTTTTATGATAGGAAAATCCCTCTTGGATGGGTCGTCCAAGGCATATGAACACCCTTGTGTAAGGGTTTGAGGAGAGGTGTGGGAATTTAGGGAATGGTGATGAAGAGATCAATGGAGGTTTATAGAAATTTCAGAAAAAAAAATCTGAAAAAGGTAGATGGAAGGAAGGGAGGAGAATAAGAGGAAGAAGTAATGGAAGAAGAGAGAAGGGGATGGAAGAGAAAGTGATGAGAGTGATTTCCTCACCTTGGGAAATCATAGAGAAGGAGAAGCCCACTTGTGGGTTTTCAAAAAACACTGTTTTGATTCTGAAAATTCTTTTTGATTATTTCTTCTGATTTCAATTTGGAATCACTGTTTTAGATAAACTTGTAGTAAGCAGAAAATTTCTGGTTTGGGAAACAGTGAAATTGGCCCCTTCCATACTATCCCTTTTCTTTATTTTTCTCAAGAGTTTTTGTTCCCCCATGTGTAGCCTAGCAAAGCCCCAACATTCCTCTTGAATCCCATTTGTCCTTCTCCCGATATTCTTCCTAAAATCAACACTGGTTTAGGGTTTACTCCATTTAAGTGTGCTTGGAACTGTTATTTATATAATTTTCTAAATTAGATCTTATCAGAATTGCATCAAATTATGGCCATAGAACCCTAGTATATGTCAGAATATACTATTTTGGTAATTTTTTTATGCACGACCTGGGCTATTTTGGTCATTTCACATATTCTGCCTGAAATTCTTGATTTTCCCTTCTGACATTTTCTTTTATCTTTCTTCTATCTTGATCCTATTTTTTTTCATAAACTTTATTATTGATTTTTTTATTTCATTCTTTAGTTCTTTTTGTCCCCATTCAAGTGTTAGGGTGCTAAACACTTTCTGGAAACCCAAACGCTTTTATACATATTCAAATATTATAGTTTTAGGCCATATCCTACCCCAAAATTGGCATCTGAGCTTGTATGCTACATCAAATTGGTATCAGAGCCAGGTTACTGCTGGTTCTATCTAGTTGAAATCCCAGGAAGCCGGATTCCAATTGAATTCTATACAACTAGGTTCTTGAAATCATGGGGGTAAACAATAATGATTTGTCTGTGGAAATTAAAACATATGCCCAAGATCATGAGGCTACAAAGAACAATGTGAATCAGTTGACGAACGATGTGGCACAGTTGACTTCTAGGTTGGATAGGATTTAATCTTCTTTAACTCAACTAATAGCTAAGGATAGTCCAGAGAAGGAACAGATTAATTGTGCAGGTTCTTCCAACACAAGTCCACTTTCAGAACCACAACCTGGAGGTACTATTAGTGATGGTTCTCATCAATCCCAACTAGGGATAGTATCAACCAGAAAGGAGTTGAATAGCCAGTCAGTAATTCAACCAGGACTTACACGTCACGAGTTGGATTGGCATATCGGGCTTGATGTGCCAGGTTTCTTAGGTGATCAGAATCCAAACATATTCTTGATTGGTTACATAGCATAGAAGCTTTCTTTGATTGGTATGATGTGTTAGAAAGCCGTAGATTCCAATTTGCAAAAGCTAAATTAAAAGGAACAGCCCGGATATGATGGGCAATACACAAGTAAAGCTATTCCAAGGTAGAATATGGAGCAATATTGAATACATGGGACGAGATGAGAGCAGTTATGAAGAAGAGATTTCAACCTCGAGACTACTAACAGGGGGCATATCTTCAGTTAACCCAATTAAGGCAAGGAAATTTGATTGTGGAGGAATATACAAATTAGTTTCAACACTTTGCTACACGTGCAAGTTTCAAGTGGACTGATGAAACATTAGTGGCTATGTATTGGCAGGGATTACAACCCCAAATCTCTATTGGCTTGAGTTATAGTCACTTTCCTTCTTTGGATGATGCCATACAGGTTGCTTATCAGATAAATGAAAATTTGAAGAGCATATCCCATAGAAGGTCCATCGTAGAGAGTAGTAGTAGGTATTCTACTAGCAAAGCAGCTAGTAAGCCGCAAGCTAGTAGTGCATTATCATCTTCTTTTAGGCCTGCTTGAAATTATACCCCTCCTAGATCTAGAGATTTTGAAGGTTCTGCATTGGCAAACAAATGATCCCAATGTTACACTTGTAAGGAATCTGCTCATAAAGCACAACATCTAAATCGTGTAGTAGGTCTCTCCAACAAACAACCTCTTGAAGAAGTCTATGTACCACCACAATCAATGATTCTGGAAGTAGAACAAGCCAGTGAAGATGAAGCAAGTGAGTTAGAGGATGACAAGCCTATCTACGTTCTATGCCCTTTTCTAACTACTCAAGAATAAAAGGAAGAAGATTGGCGCCAAAGTAGCATTTTTCTAACCCTTGGTTTGATGTAATGGTCAACTGTGTTCCATAGTGATAGATTGAAGTAGTTGTACCAATGTCGTGTTTGAAGATGTCGTAAAGAAATTAGGGCTAAAAATTGAACCACATCCAAGCCCCTATAAAGTAGCATGGGTCAACAACACTAGTCTAAAGGTGAATGAAAGGTGTTTGCATATCTACTTTATTGGCGGGTTCATTGACAAAGTGCAATGCGACGTACTGCCATTAAAGGTGCGCCACATTCTTCTTGGATGACCATGGCTTTTTGACAAGAAGGTACAACATTGCGGCTGCAACACCT
This sequence comes from Platanus orientalis, assembly GCA_025762735.1. Taxonomy (NCBI): domain Eukaryota; kingdom Viridiplantae; phylum Streptophyta; class Magnoliopsida; order Proteales; family Platanaceae; genus Platanus; species Platanus orientalis. Next base: position 4,467 of record JAOXJP010227415.1, on the reverse strand, counting down.
ACTCGTTTAAGTACCACAATACCAAAATAAAAATGGTTCCTAGTAGAGAATTGTCAGCCATAAAGCTTAAGAAGACAGTTAGGTTGTTTATGCTCAAGTGTGTACCCTATGGTGGAGACGACATTCTTGGACCAACCCCAAACTCAACGGAGTTGAGTTCTTTTAAGAGGGAGGGAATTGATGCAATAGCTTTACAATGGATGGACAAGAGGTACCCCATTTGGAGGCCCAAGCCCAATCACAAGAAGCTAAAAAGTTGCGGCCATGTGGGATAGTTGGTACTTGGGGACAATTTTGTAGTAAGGCAAGTGTGCCATGAGTAGTTTAGGGAATAAGGCTATTTTACAGCCAAGGTTACTTAGGTCTTTTAGTAGGATCAAGAGTCAAAACAGAGGGGTCAACATGGGCTGGTCGACAACCTCTTTCTTTTATTGTTTTGTTTTTAGAAATTATTATTAAGTAGGTATTGCTAATAGTTTAGAGTTTCTATTTTTGGAAACTTCAAAATTTTAGTATGTTGGGGTCTATATAATGAGGGGGTCAACATGTACTATGGCATTGAAGATTCTGAATAAAGTTTTGTGTTGAAACCACAAGTGGTCCTTTCCCTTTCCCCTCTTTCTTCCCCTTTTGTTGACCTCTTCTATCTCCGCTTTTCTTTCTTTCTTCCTTGGTCATAGACCACTCCTTCCTCTTTACTTATTTCTAAGTCTTCCCAACTGCTACCATCCCTACTGAACTGCATCTATTAATATAAACACACATTCCTGATCTAACAAGTACAGAACAGCCTCTACCTGTTAGAGCTTCAAGGAGGGAGTCTATATGTCATCGCAGGGATCAAGGAAATGGTTTTCTTCTATTATTTCAACCGGTTATATCCCTTACCACTTATTAATTTTGATTCTGAAAATTCCTTTTGATTTTTTCTTCTAATTTCAGTTTGGAATTAGTGTTATAGTTAACCTTCCTTATATTAAGCAGAAAATTTCTGGTTTGGGAAAACAGTGAAATTGGCCCCTTCTATACCATCTCTTTTCTTTATTTTTCTCAGGGGTTTTTGTTCCCCCATATGTAGCCTACCAAAGCCCCAACATTCTTCTTGAATCTCCTTTGTCCTTCCTATCTTCTTCCTAAAATCAACACTAGTTGACCAGGCATATATAGGAGAATGTCTCATGGTGTATACTGCTTATATGATATTGTTTTGATTAGCGAGACTAGGTAAATGCCAAGTTAGAACTATGGATGGACATTGAAGAATCAAAATGTTTTAAAATGAGTCATACTAAAACAGATATATGGAATCCAATTTTAATTAAAATAGGTGTATAAAAGAGGGTAGTTAAAGAGATACCTTGGAGTGACGGAAGATATCGTAGATACTGTTTCCCATAGAATTAGAGTGGGGTGGTTTAAGTGGAGAGGTGCTTCTTATGTGATAAATGGATACCATTAAATTTGAAGGGAGTTGATGTAGGATTCAAAGAAAAGATTCCTACAATAATCAATTAAGATCAAAGCCTAAAGAATGGTTCTTTAGGGACATCAGGAAAATCTTAAAGATGTAAAAGATTGTGATACATTCAATTTAGGGTATGGCCTAAAATTATTTAGAAGCTTTGGATTAGGCCCTAAATTAATTTAGAGGTGTTTTGAAAAAACCCTAAAATAAAAGGACTGATGAGATAAGCAAGAATGATGGTAATCAAAAGAAGGAATAGTAAGGAATGAAAAAATATGTAAAAAAAAAAATATTAAAAGAAGAATCATGAAAAGATTTCTTTAAAAATTAAAATATAAGAAAGAATATAGAAGAGAAGAGATAAAGAAAGAAGAAGGGATGTGAGCTCACCTTACCGTGAGAGATTAAGAGTGATAACCAGCCAATCTGGCTCTTAGAAGCAACTCAAATTCTCTATTTCATAAAACTGTCGTACAAGAGGTCTTTATGATCCATTTATAATAATAATAATAACTCAAAATTGGACTAAAGTACCCCTCCTTTGTATGGTCCGCCCAAAAAAAAACCCAGAAAAATTCTAAAAACTCCTAAAAACAGTCCTAAACTATTCTAAATTAATTTTAACCCCTCATCATAGCTCATATGGCCTTATTACATCAATCTCATTACTAAAATCTTCCTAAAATAGAAATAAAACAACTAAAATAATTCGTAAAACAAAAAATTAAAAGAAAAATCTTGTGGACAACACTATGTCTTCTTCTTACATTCTTTGTTCTTGATTTTGGTCTTGGGCTTCCACAAAGATTGAAACTTTTCAAGCCATGTTAATGTAGTTCTCAAGCCATGTTAATGTCACCGCATCAACTCTCTCTATTGTGAAACTCAACTCTGTTGAGTTGGGGTGGAGGTTCGAGAATTCCGGGTCCATCATGTGGAGCAAGACACCATGGATAAGTAAGATGTTTCTTCTCTAGCTTGATCTTCATATGCAAATACAACAAGGGACAAACCACTCCAGTGGTACCCTTACCTGTCATTTGCCTTGCTTCTTCCGCTTCAGTTTCCCTAACCATGTCCTCAGTAAGCTCATAGATTTCTTCTTCCAGCTCATCATCATCCTTTGACTTCTTTTCAATAAAGCCCATGAACTTGCTAAGACATTGGGATTTGTGATGCCCATATCCTTTGCAGATAAAGCACTGATCATTCTTAAATTTTAGAATAGAACCCTCTAAGTTCCTGTATCTAAGAGGTGATGTCTGGAAAACTGATCTAGGTAGTAAAGTGGCTTCTTCATCTAGTGCAACTGTAGATCTTTCTTTATCGGGTAAGCAACTCTAATGACATCATCTACATTAATGTAGTAGTAGTAGCTAAGCCCTCTGGAAATCTAAGGTTGCAATCTTTGCTCGAATAATGAGATGAAAATCTCATCATTCCAGTTAATACTTGCTCGAGTAACAAGGTGCTAGAACCTATTAGTGTACTCTTCAGGAGATGATGTTCTTTGCTTTAATTGATGTAATTGGATGTAAGATCTCTGTCTGAAATCTTGAGGTTTGAACCTCTTGTTCATTGTTGCCTTTATTTCTTCCCACGTAGACAAGATGCCCAAATTGGCTTTAGCATAATTTTTTTGTACTGTTGCCACCATATAAGAGTTGTCCCCTTTAGTTTGGTTTCTATAAACTGAAGTCTACGATTCTCTGAATTATCATACCACCTGAAATATGCTTCTAAGCTACGCACCCAATCCAAATATAGATCTAGATCCCTATTACCACAGAAGTCTGGAACATTCAACCTGGTTGCATCAAGGATCTATGACCATTTTCTCTATGTTTCCTAACAGGAGGTGTCTCATGACTTGAAGGTTCCTCATGATGATCAAAGAAAGACTCTTGTTGTGATGATTCTCAATCATGGACACGTTCTTTATATTTCTTTAATCCCTGAATATCTGAACGGAGGCCTTCCATCGTACTCACCAATTGTTGAACCAAAGCCTCAAGCTTATCAATGCGGGAAGTTAGCTCTAGCTTTGTAGATTTCATCTCATAAGCCTGCTTTTTAACCTTAGCTGAAAGATCATTGTTACTGATTCCTCCCATGGTGTCTATGTCCTTTCAAGAATATTCCAAAAGAATTGGGGTGACCTAAAATAAATGAAAAGTTGACCCTGCATAGATCTAGACTCTTTGAAAAGGACCTTAAATAAATCGATAATGAAATGCAGTTGCCGATAAGAATTTAGGGTGGGCCCTAAATTAATTTGAAGCCTTGAAATAGGACTTTTGAAGGAGCCATAAAATCAAAAGATAAAGACGTTGCTTTTTGTACACATGAAAGATTTAGGCTTTTTAATCAAAGGACAAATAAAAATTAATTGGAAAACCTTATACTCTGATACCAAATTTGATGCAAGATTCAAAGAAAAGATTCCTACAATTAACAATTAAGATCAAAGCCTAAAGAGTGGTTTTTAGGGACACCAAGAAAAGCTCAAATATGTAAGAGATTGGGATACATTCAATTTAGGGTATGCCCTAAAATTATTTAGAAGCCTTGGATTATGCCGTAAATTAATTTAGAGGTGTTTTGAAAGAACCCTAAAAGAAAATGACTAATAATATAAGCAAGAATGATGGTTATCAAAAGAATGAAGAATAAAGAATGAAAAGATATGTAAAAAAAAGAAAAGATTAAAAGAAGAAGAATGAAAAGATTTTTGTAGAAATTAAAATAAAAAAAAAGAATATAGAAGAAAAAAAGATAAAAAAAAAGGGGTGTGAGCTCACCTTACCATGAGAGATTGAGAGGGATAACCAGCCAACCATGGCTCTTAGAAGCAACTCCAATTTTCTACTTCATCAAAACTATCATACAAAAGGTTTTGATGACCTATTTATAATAATAATAATAATAATAATAATAATAATCAAAATACACCACATACAATCAGCCAAAAAAAAAAAAAAAAAAAAAAAAAAAAAAAAAAA
>JAOXJP010227414.1:0-11308 GCA_025762735.1 Platanus orientalis | reverse complement strand
AATCAGCTCAAACAATATATACTTTGCTTGTGTTTATCATTTGCTCTTTGTCTCTATCTATCAAGCCTTCTCGTGTAAACAAACGACCAAGACATATATATATATATATATATATATATATATATATATATATATATATCATGGTCTCAAGATCACATGCGAAAACACAGTTTTAGTTTTCCCTTTATCCTATCCAAAGAGCCACTACCTTTTATTTTTATTTTTGGTTAATCTACGTACATTCTGTTGTTTTAGAGTGGTGATATTTAGATGTTCCCACTTCTTTCCATTACTACTAAAATCTCGTCCAATCCCACATCACTTGTCGGCACTGATGTGCCCGCCACTTGCAGGGCGGGAGAGGAGCGTCAGTTAAGAGGAGCGGATGCAATCCTCCCTCGGACTCCCACCGACAGCCATCCTCATGTACTTGGCATGTTTTAAGAACCCCACACCTGCTTTTACAGCAACCACAGGCCTCATCAATTATTTCTCCTGTTGCCCCCCCCATCTCCCCCATCTCTTTCAGTTTCAGCATTTAGCTTCTTCTAAACAACTTAAACAAATAGCTAAACAGATAGATGGATAGATGGATAGATGGATCAAAGCCATTGATCCTCGGTTTCATTAGATCAATTGTTACCCTGTTATCTGCATTCTCCTGTATATTATAATTATGGTGAAATCTTTATTAATATCGATGGATCGGTCTTTCGGGCTTGTCTCTGCTATAGCAGCGATTGTTCTCCTTCTCTGCAACAGCCAAGCATCATCATCATCATCATCTACAAATCTCAGCAGCGATGCCCATCACGACTACAGACAATTTCTGATCTCAAATGGTGTCGGTCATACGCCTCCCATGGGGTAATTACTCTCTCATCTTTCCTTGAAACAAAACCATTTTCTTCATTTTTTTTTCTATCATCCATAAAGGATTTAAGAGAGAGAGAGAGAGATTTCCCTCAGATCTTTTTGTGACTGATAAACGAAGATTCGAATGCAGATGGAACAGCTGGAATCACTTTCAATGTGGGATTGACGAGTGGACTGTAAAGAGCACTGGTACTTTCTTAGTTTATTTCTTGCTCATGATTAAAAGTTCGGGAAGAACTTCTTTTGGCTGTTGGAAGTCTAATATAAAAAATCTTACATGTTTATTACAATCTGGAATGTCTAAACAGCGGATGCTCTTGTTTCTACCGGGTTAGCTTCGCTTGGATACAAATACGTAAATATCGGTAAGAATTGTTATAATCTTTACTTACTTCCCTTCAATTCTTTTTCTACAAGTTATCTGAGTTCAAAAGGGCGTTTGATTACAAGACTATCACTACACACTTTTGTTCGTTGTTGGACAAACCTCGTTTAATTTCTCTGAATCTAGACAGGGTTTGCTGGGACCGTACCTCTCCTGCCACTTATGACCTGCTAAGGTCCGGACTGTGGGATGAAATCGTATGCACCACACCCCCGATGGAACACTCAGGAGGGGGAATCAAAAACCTCCAAAATGTGAATTGATTCTCCCCCCCTCGAGTGTCCCATCAGAGGGGTGTCGCACTTGATATCAGACCCCTGTCTAATGTACAGGTGGCAGGACACTATTAGTGAAAAATGAAATTCACTTTTTCCTGACAATCACCTCTGCCACCTATTAGACAGGTCCTTAACAAGTCATAGGCTGGCAGGAGAAGATCCTTTGCGGTCTTTTTCACCACCTAATAAATAAATAAGAAAAATAAAAGAAAAGGAACGAAGCTGGCCTCTACAAACAACAAAAAAATGGTTTAGTGGGCCAAACTTGCACCGAGTGAGATTAAAGCAGAAGCTTATGACCAGACACCCCATCGAAAGAAGTGGGCAATTCAAGGGATCTCTAACACAAACTCTACTTTTTTTTCTTCGTTTTCTCTGTTAATCAGATGATTGCTGGGCAGAAGGGATCAGAGACTGGAGAGGTAATCTCGTTGCCAAGGCTTCTACTTTTCCATCGGGCATCAAAGCCCTTGCTGATTACGTTCACGCCAGAGGCTTAAAACTTGGCATTTACTCCGATGCTGGGTAAAACCTCTCTCTCTCTCTCTCTCTCTCTCTCTCTCTCTCGGGGTTATTAAAGGGTTATAGTCCGAATACTCTAGGAGGCATCGTCTGATTCAAGACTTAATTGTGAGATTATGATATACGCGCAATTATGAATTAGGGAGAGGCAACAGGTCGGATACAGTACAGGTTTTTGGCTTTAACCTAAATCAGATTTGACACAAATGACAGAAGTGGATTTACCCAGAATGGGGACAGGGCAAAGGCGGGTTAGGCAATGAGGGGTGAGAAAATCAACAACAGTCAACAGCAAAGCCTAATCCCAACCACTGGGTGTTTGGTTACTTCAATCTTGTCTAACCAGGGCTGTCAATGAGCCGAGCCTGAGCCTTGTCTTCAGCTCGGTAAGTTGATTCTTTTTGAGCTTCAATTTGAGCTCATTTCCAAACGTGAGCCTAAGTTGAGTAAGATCATCTCCTTAAAAGATTGGTTTTATTACTATGCCTTATTTTCTTCATAATCGTCATCATCTTCACCTTCTTTCTTGAATTACGAATTGTTTTCCAATGGTTTTGAAAATACCTAGATTTTATTGTGTTCAGATTCAAATTAGACTAGATAAGCATGTTTGAGTCAAAATAAAAGTGGGACTTACAAGTCTTTTGAAGTAGATCCATATGAATTCATGTTCCCCTTGATAAGGAGAACAACGTTATATAATTGGATGCTCAAAACCGTTAACGGGTGAATGAAAAATTGTCTCCAAAAATGCTTAATTGATCATCGATAAAAATGTAAAATTTGCATATAAAACTTTGTGTATTCATATACACTAATATTGAACATAAGTTTGGACCCCAAGGGATACCACTGTTTTGTGGATGAGAGATGATCTAATCAACATGAGTTAAACCTATATTTAAACACACGCCCACCAAACCAAATCGAGCCAGGTTGGGTCAAAAAAAAATTAATATTTATATTACTATTTTCTTTTTGTTTTCTTCTAGATTCAGTTATATCTTTGGGGGATATGTCTTTACAATTTTTTTCTTGTAGGAATGTGTCCATTCGTATGGAGTTTACTGCTATACCTTTCGTGATTGTTATAATCGACTAGACACATATATAACTATTAAATCACACGTATTGACACATGTTTGTTCCGTACAGACATGTAAGTGCTTATTAAATCATCTCCTTTTTGACATATATCCGTTTTGTACAAATATGTAGGTAGTTACTAAATTGCAACTTTCTACATTTGTATTTGTTCGAATATCAAAGATTGTATCCCTATGTTTGTTCTGAACAGACACGAAGAAATCTATAAATAAACATAATTCATTCATTTTATTTCATTATTTGATTAATTAATTTTCGGATTCAAAATTCATAGTGTTCTTTTAGGCATCATAGAGGATGTCCGAATTAGGCATATAGAAAGCATGATAACGTGTTTGTGTTCTAAGAGAGAGTACGACACAAGTTTGATTTGTTAGGCACACAAAATGCATTGCTTTTTCTATGTATAGATCATTATATCCTAGGAGGCAGGCGCCCGAAAAGTTTGTAAACATCACTGCGATGGGCAAAATCTATCTTAAAGACATAGTGTCAAATACTAACCTTAATCAATTTCGGGTATGATTTATTGTCAAATCGTCTAGTCAAGTAAGTGGTTTTTTTCGTTTCAATTTTAAGTATTTTATTTATATGAAATAAATATTACTTGTTCACAAAATAGTGTATACATAGAATATAGCCTAATACCAACACATAAATCTCTAACATCATCATCTTCTTCTTCTTTAGGTTATACTATACTTTTCTCTTTTTATTGTTGTTACTAATAGTTTCATTCATCTTCACTTCTTTTTGTCATCTCATGTTTTCAAGTCCAAATTATATGTGTCACCACTTAAAACCTTATTATTTTAATAGAAAATGTAATCGGATATATCTAGATACATAAAGATATTCATGTAAGTAAACAAATTTAAAAATGAATCTTATTTTTCAATATCCTTAGACATTCGAGTTCATATCCAAAATCCAATTTAGCAAACGAATACAAATACAGATACATCAACATCCGCTTCATTTCCGGCCCTACTTTCAATCCTTCAATGAATATCTTGTCTATATTTTTCATTAATACAATTATCAGTATTCCTTTGCATGACTGAATTATCTAAGTTGGTTTTCCTCTCACCTCATTATTTATAGGCGTTACACCTAAACTCTTGTAAAAAGGGGTGGCAATTCATGTTGGTGGGTTGGGTTCGTGTTGTGTCAAGGTAGGGGTATAAGACTATTTGGGTCAACCCTTACCCAACTCATTTATTAATCGTGTCAAAGCGGGTCAACATGTTTTGACCCGAAACAGGTTTAGGGTCAACCCTAACCCACTTATTTTTCATGTTGAGTTGTGTCGGATTGACGGATTATGTGATAATTTGTCTTGGTGAGTAGGATTCTGTCGTGTCAAGGTAAGGGTATAAGACCATTTGGCTCAACCCTAACCTGACTCATTTATGAATCGTGTCAAAGCGGGTTAACCTGTTTTGACCCAAAACACATTTAGGGTCAACCCTAACCCTCTTATTTTTGAGTTGGGTCGTGCTGGGTTCGTGGGTCATGTCAAACATTGCCACCCCTACTCGTAAATGAATTCATTTATAATTCTACAATTTCCAGTTTTGTCACTGGTCCTCATCTATGTGTTGTTTCAGGGCTGTCCAACGTTCTGTTTTGTGAAAACCCTACTAGGCCATATCAATCTGAATCCAGCCCGCGCCTATAGAATGAAACCAGAATCCATCACAAAATCCTACCAGACCATACGATACCTCCAGAGTGGTGCAACAATTAAACCTACCCCCATTACCGTCCCCAGTCTGAGCTGGGGAAATGATGCACTGTCCTCTGAGTTGGTTTGGAAAAACTGAACAAACCAGCCGAATTTCAATAAAAAATGTTCCAAAGCTGGAGTTCAACCACATGGCCTTGGAAGATTGGATCTAAATTGCGTTAGAATATGGGAAATTATATTTGCCAGGCTACTTTTGATATTTCAAGAGAAAAAAATCCATTTAATGGACCCACCCATTTTATTCCATAGAACATCCCCTGGTGTCCTGGACACCATCCTTGACCCCAAATCCTGGACAGAACATCCTTTCCAAAAGCAGCCATAGGCAGTACCAAGTTCACCTCCAAAAAAAAAAAAAAAAATCACATTATTTCCGGTCTAAATTGACAGGTACCACTCCCATCTCTGCTCAGGATGTGACATGATGTCTGACAAATGGTGTATTAATAAATACACAAGTACTAACCCCTTGTATTTTTACCGTAACACTCTCCTTAGACCCATGCAAATTGACTCAAAACACCCTTTGTCAGGCCACATGTCATACACTAATTGGTAATGGAGTGATATCTGTCCATTCAGACCGGAGATGATTCAAAATGGGGCAGCACCATATTCCTTCAGAGATGTTTCCACCACAACTGTCGGGTTGACCAGCTGGTTAAACCAATTAAACTAGACCGGTTCCTATTCCAGTTGACGGAAGACAAATAGTTCGATTATGATAACTAGATCACTATGGTTTAATTGCACATGGTCCAGGCTGGACCGGGCCATACAGTAAGCCCAGCCCAAGCCCACTCTGGATAAGATGTGCTTAGCTTGGGTTAGGGCAGTGCTCAAGTTTACTCCGGCTTCTGGGCCTAAAACCAACACACCTAGGCCGAGCCCAGATCAGCCTGTTGAAACTTCCAGCTAGGCCAAGCTGGACTCTGGCTGACCCAGTCCAGATGAAGCCCTAAGCTATGGTCAGATGTCGAGGAGAATTACCTCTATAATTTCTTTTTCATTTTAAAAACAAGAATAAACCATACATGCTTACTTGTTTCTCCACTCTTCAGTTACAGAACCTGCAGCAAAACCATGCCCGGCTCTCTTGGACACGAAGATCAAGATGCCAGAACCTTTGCTGCATGGGTTAGCTTTCTTTAATCCATCACTTCAAATATAAGAAGGAAAATATATGATGATGATAATGTTGGGTTCAAGGAGTTTCATGACGGAAGAAGACATGCCACTCAGTCAATTTGAACTGTCCCAATAAATTGTTGGGCTACTTCTTGACCCAGTTATAGCCCAAATATAACACAGTTCCAATGAGCTTACCTCTGAAATGTACACAGAATGGATGGTGATTTAGAATCCATGCAAAGAGGTGACTTACTAATTTAGTGGTAAAGATTGATGAGTTGGGTGCCTCACAGATCCCTTTGATCCTGGCACGAGGTGTTCAATGTGGTCTTACTCTGGTTCATCTGTCAACATTTCTTTTCTACTAACTACTACTAAACAGTCTTACATGGTGGTTTTGCTTGTAGGGGATCGATTACTTGAAGTATGATAATTGCTACCATGACGGTTCCAAGCCTCAAGATAGGTGAGTTATGAATCGCATTAAACTACTAGAAATACACAAAAATCATACTAAGAGAAACTATGTAAGTTGCAATGGACACTGAGAGAACTATTTGGTAGGCTGTACATGAGGAAAGTTCAATTCTCTCAACTGTTGGACTCTCATTATCTAAATTTGGCAAGCCACAATTATATTTCTACCGGAGATTAGTCACAATTAAATTTGATTCCTCATCTTTTTACAAGTGGGATCCTACTTATATAGAGAAACTGTTACAGTGTAGATGACTTGCTACAGAAGAGACCACATTAGATTCTCGAGTTCTGATATATGCCAAGTTGCATAACCAGCTTGTCTTCAGAATGTGGTAAGAAAATATTATAGTTTCATAGTTGAGTTGAAATATGACACCAGTTTCTTCATTGGCAGGTATGCCCGAATGAGTTATGCGTTACGAAAGGTTGGCCGACCAATCCTTTACTCCTTATGTGAATGGTAAATCGGTTACTCAAGATTTAGTACACCCAACAATTTCTTGTGAATCATTCTTTTTCCTTGCATTGGTCAGATTTGTAAATAATGATGGGATCTTACTTTTAGGGGAGAAGAGAATCCAGCAAAATGGGCTAGCAGGTTTGGTAATGCCTGGAGAACAACAGGAGACATTCAAGACAAATGGGATAGGTTTCAATCTTTCTTACCCTCAATTCCCCTTCTTTGTAGTATATAAGACTAAGCCCATAATCATTGAGTCGGTTTCTATGGCTGAGTAATCTTTTATAATGTTTCAGTATCACATCAATTGCAGATAGAAACAACATATGGGGAAGATTTGCAGGACCAGGCAGATGGAATGGTAAGTGAAAGTTTGATAATTCAGTCATTTTAAAGCTTTTACATGATTTGTTTTTTCTTTTTTGTCTCAGTTTTCATGAAACAAAAATCAAGCACTTCTCTAATTTGTTTCTGATGTTGATAGATCCTGATATGTTGGAAGTGGGCAATGGAGGGATGAGTCTAGAGGAGTACCGATCTCACTTCAGCATATGGGCACTTATGAAGGTAAATCTTCATAATCTGACTCATTCTAACATTTTTTTTCATCCTTTCATGCTTCCAATGATCTGAAAAATCTTACTGTGATAGGCTCCTTTACTCGTTGGATGTGACATTCGATCTGCAAGCAGAGAGACTCTTCGGATCCTGGGAAACAAGGAAGTGATTGATGTTAATCAAGATCCACTTGGAATTCAAGGGAGGAAAATAAGATCACAAGCCGGTCTAGAAGTACACATGCTGAAACTTCCTCTTCTTTCTTTCTATAAGTTGACTATATATACTCAGATCCTCTATGGTCATTAAACTACGTTAACATGCTGCGATTGTCTACAGCGAGACATTTCGCTAAAACATTTAAAACGCCCACCCAAATTTGGCTAATGTTTAAGAATTTTAACCATGTGATGTGATGTCTATGGTGGCCGTACATTAATGTTGTTTAGGAACTGCAGAGAATCCGAACTCAATTATATAGACTCCATGGCTGGTCTCACAGTCGATATCATTCATGAATTGAAACAATGTAGGCTAGGGGTGGGAATTCGTGTTGGTGGGTTGGGTTCGTGTCGTGTCGAGGTAAGGGTATAAGACTATTTAGCTCAACCCAAACTTGACCCATTTATTAATCGTGTTAAAGTGAGTTGACCTGTTTTGACCCGAAACACATTTAGGGTTAACCCTAACCCACTTATTTTCATGTTGGGTCATGTCAGGTCTGTGGGTTATGTGGTAATTCGTCTTGGCAAGTCAGGTTCGTGTTGTGTCAAGGTAAGGCTATAAGACAATTTGGCTCAACCCTAACCCGATCCATTATTAATCGTGTCAAAGTGGGTTGACCTGTTTTGACACAAAACACATTTAGGGTCAACCCTAACCTGCTTACTTTTGTGTTGAGTCATGTCGGGTTCGCGGGTCATGTCAAACATTGCCACCCCTAATGTAGGCTATGCCTGGGCAAGTTAAAAAACCACATTCTGCGTGCAAAGAGATCCAAAGAGCAAACACAATCTTGTCCCAATCAAACATAAAATCCTGAAATCCGATTCCTTTAAATACATCTATTTGGGATGACCAAATAAATAAAAAAGATCCAATTTTTTTATGACAGTTAAGTAATGTATGCAAGTTTAATGTTTGTAATTCTTTCTTTTTTAAGATCTTCTGATATAAGAAATTTGTAAGTAGAAGTTGATTGTTTTATGAATCAGGACTCTGTTGGGTTTATTAATACTTGGCTGACTTTTTTCTCTTATCAATATAATTATTCATCGGATGCAGGTATGGGCAGGGGCATTAACAGGAAGAAGGGTAGTTGTTGTGTTGTGGAACAGAAGTTGGTCTCGGGCTCCCATAACATTGGGATGGAGGGAAATTGGATTCTCTCCATCTAAACCAGTTATAGTCAGAGATTTATGGATGGTATAATATAGCTCTATGTTTTATATTTTCTTCCCTCTTCCCTTTCATTAGTTAAATATTGTAAGAGCTAAGTGGTGAACATCTAAATAAGAGATGCATATCTACCTTGTCTTTTTTTAACCTATGTCTCCATTAATCACATATCTAATTTATCTTTTTTACTTGCAGCATTCAACTTTGTCGAAGAATATGCGTTTCCGACTAACTGCATCTGTTGCTCCTCATGCTTGTAAAATGTATGTCCTCACCCCAATTTAAGATAGAGGAAAAGGACTTTGTTTCCTTAACTTATTGAAGGTAAATGGGATATTAGGGAACTTAAAATATGATAAGATTTATTAAAGAATAAAAGTAGGATTATGATTTGATTTGAAAGGATTGGGGTTTATTTAGTTTCTATACTCATCAATTAAGATTTGATTTGAAAGGATTGGGGTTTATTTAGTTTCTATGTTTATCTATTTAAACCTCTTACTAGAAGCATTCCATTGTAAACAGGGTGATTGAATCAATGAGAATCATGATCCTATTTTTATTCTTTAACAAATCTTATCATATCTTAATTTCCCAAATATGATAAACATGCAAGGTCTATTACTCTATGCAGCATTTAAATAAAAAAATAATTTTTTGGATGGTGTAATCATGGGACACGTAAATTTATTTTTACATTGAATTAGGTTTGTGGTTCATAAATGCTTGTAGTCTGTATTTGGTTATCACAATTAAAGGGGAATTAGGGTAGGCAGATCATGGTGAAAGCCTGAAACAAAGATTGTTGGCCATTCAACCATTGTTGCTAGGGGAAGAAAAGACTGGAGGGAGAACTAGAAGAGCTCTATTAATTAGTTCTCACGCACGAATACAACGAATGTTCTCTCTAGGTGGAGAAAACCATAGAAAAAGTAACTAAAAGAAGACTTTATTTCTCACCTTCTTCCACACGTACAACCCTATTATATAGAAATTGGCTTATTCAAAACTACTAAAAAGAATTTGGTCAAGGAAGTCCAGGTGATCGCTTGATTTTGGCTATTTGACAACTAAATAATCAATCTAAAATGGAAATATGATAAAAAGGGAATGCAAGCTGTAACATTCTAACCCCCTTAAGAAGGAACCATGAGGCTTCTGGAAACCTCTCTTTCAGGGACTGTCACACTTCCTTGATTACCCCATCAAAGTGAAAGCAGAGGGGCTCGATATCCTCTGCAACGCCCCCTCATGCGATGCCCCATGAGGCAAGACACAAGGGGGTGGGGCCCATTCACTTTTGGGGGTGATGGTTGTAGCCAATATGTGAATAGGCCCCACCCCCTTATGTCTTGCCTCATGCATCGCACAAGGGGGCGTAGGATATCAACCCAGTAATTCTTCCATGGGGCCTGGGGGTGACCAAAGGACCAAGCTTTTTTTTCAAACTAGAAACATGAAAGAAGGGTAGATTCGGGCACCCTCTGATAGTTGTAGCCAATATGTGACCTGCCCAATTCATTTAAGGACGCGAAAAGGGTCATAGTAATGTGGGGATAACTTCATTGAACTTCACCCTTGTTGGCATCGCGAAAGGACCTGGTATTTCCGCAATGCCCACAACCCTAAAACTTTAGTTTGTTGATAGGGCAACAAGCGGAGATACACCATATCTCCAATTTGAAATTCTCTTTCTATCTGGTGATAATCTGACCATGTCTCCAATTTGAAATTCTCTTTTCTATCTGGTGATAATCTGTCATTTGTTTCATACGATTTTGACTCTGATGTAGGTTTTCCTTTAAAATCTGAAGGATCGCAGCTCTTATCTTCAATGAGTCATCAACCATTGCTAGTATATCGCTAATAGGAAGAGGTTGCTGACCAAAAGTGCCTTCATAACGAAATGTTAAACCACTATTCTGCAAGGGATAGCCATTGCATCCATTGTTGGGGACGCTCACTACAAAAACACCTGAGATACACCTCCAAACACTTGTTGACGATTTTATAGTTTACTCAACTCTAAGGATAGAGTAGGAAGATAGATTACAACTGAGACAGAGAGAGAGGACTCGACTTGGACTAAGAACACTGCTGAGAATATAGGCGATCTGGACACTCCCCAGTCTGTCTTGTTCTGAAAACACACTGGCCTTTTATAGACAAAGCGGAGGCCGGACTTCAAAGAACTTACAAAATAGATTATGACACATAAGTTTACACATGGGCAGCCACGTAGACTATGATCACATGGGGTCTCGTGGGTTTCACATGGGGTTATGGGCTGAAGGTGAGGTGTCTGGCTTTAGTCACTATCAAATTCGGCGGGGTCATCCCAATGACCGACAAAAGGTGATGAC
>JAOXJP010227413.1:0-11308 GCA_025762735.1 Platanus orientalis | reverse complement strand
CCACCTCACCAATCCATGCCAAACAAACACAACTCATCCTCACCCTCCATCCCTTTGCAGCCAAACTAATCTCAGCCTTACACCCCTTACCCATATGGGTTAAATCCTAGCTCTCCACCACTTAGATTTTGATTAAATCCTAGCCTTCCACCTCATCTAAGATAAGAATCATCCTAGCCCTCCAATCCCTTCATCTCTATCCCATTCCCAGCCACTGGATCAACCAATTTGGGGCTATAAATAGCCTAAAATTCGTGGTCACAAGGGCTAGCACAAAAAATCCCAAATCAAAGAAGAAAAGGAAGAAGAAAGCCCTAATCTACCCAACCCTTGGCAAGATAAGCCTAACCCCTACCCCATTTCAAGTTATAGACTTCAATTCATGTAATTTAGTAACTTTTATGCTATCCAATTTATGCTTGAGCCTAGCTTAAAATTGGGTACAAGGTAGAGATTCAACAAACCTCTATCTTGCTCTTATTTTCAACCAATTTTATTGCCGAATTTTGTTTGATTTTTTTGTAAGGCTTCTTGAGACAAATTTTTCTTATGTTGTAATAGACATATAGAGGTAGTTCTTTATTTAATTTGGTAATTTCTTATGCTGTGGAAGGCCTTCAAATGGCCCCCCAAATAGATCCCAAAGAACGGGTCTTTTGAGACCCAATTTTAGGGAATATTTGTTGATTTTACTGTGAATTTTCTAAGCATAATCTTGAGATAAATTTTTTATATATTATTCATATATGTACTGCCTGCTAGCATGCCAAACTTTAGAATTTTTAAGACCCCTAAGGGGCCCAAATGGCTAAAAAATGATTGCTGGATTTTGGTCCCAGGCATTGGGAAAATTGGCGTATGTCAATCTAGTGTTAGACCAAGTATAGACTTGTTATATATGGTTGGAAAGCTCTCTCTCTTAGCTTTCTGAATTGAGTAACCCCATCCAAATCCGAAGTTTCTGGAGAGAGATATGCCCTCTGGAGTGCGAATTATCCAATTCCTAAAAAAATAGGCGTTGATAGCCTAATCAAGCGTCCGTTGAGAAAATTGGCGTTAGGAAAGTATAGGCTTATTATATATGGTTGGAAAGATCTCTCTCTTAGATTTCTGAATTGATTGACCACGCTCAATTCCGAATTTCATGGAGAGATATGCCTCCCAGAGTACAGAGTTTCCAAAACCAACACCTGATTTTTAATCAATTAAAACTCAAGTGTTGATAGGGAATGTAGGCATTGGAGAAATTTAGGTGTTGGGATCTGGGACCCACCCCAATGAACCCTAACCTTCTCTAAAGCCTATACACAGGCTACTAACATCTTGAGATTCATCTACGTGCTTAGGCGCCTCTGTGGACTCTGTTTACAGGCATCAGGATTAGTTTCAGGTGTTAAACCTATGAAAGCCAAATGAAACCCAGCCTCAAACCAATACATTCCATAGATATACTTTAGGATACCTTCATTTCAATACCTATTTCAGCTTTCCCAATTATCATAGTACGGTTGATTATACACTTATGATTTTTAAGTGTATAAGATGCCAAACTTTACCTGAGAGACAACACCTGAGTAGTGGCTGTTACGTCAGTGCGACCGGGTCGAGTCAACCTACCCGTTCACTACATTTTAACCCATCCCGACCTTTTACGGTCTTTACCTTACCTTAGGGTCATGTTGCAATGGTTCGCAACCTAAAGACCTTGAGACTTAGCCATAGCCCAATTAGGTTCTCTAAACCATGCATCTTGGTACAACATAGTCTTGACCCTTTTTAGCTAACTCGTCTACATTTTGCAGTAGCATGGAGTACTCTGTGAGTATCCAAATAATCTAAAATGAATCTACCCTACATCACTCTCACAGTCAGACGTACTTGACTACCGAGATTGGCACACACAACAAACCCCTAGAACTACATACAGTTTGATCCCGACAAAACCCTAGGAACACATGAACCATAAGATCGGGTATATAGGCAGCTCGAGACTATGTCTCAGGTGCGACTGTAATGATCACACCACCGGGTTGGTCTAGACCAATAACTTTATACTTAACAAGCATGGACTTTAGCATAATTTAAAACATGTATGAATGAGAGAAGCCGCCCTGAAAAGGCGGGTATTTGAGGTGCTTAACACCTTCCCCAAATGTAATTAAACAACTTACCATAAATCTCAGGAACTCAGACCAGTACAAAAAGTCAAACCCCTAGACCCCCGGGTCTAGACTTCTTCTCTTCACCCAAAGAGAAGAACCGATCTCCAACTCCATCGGTTAACCTCGAGTTGATGGCGACTCCAAGAAAAGCCTAACCTTCTTGTAAAAGGGTTAGCAACCTCTCACGCATTGGCCTTAAGCATCGAAGAGTGGACCCGAAAACCACAGGCGGGCGGGGGCATCCGAACCCCTCCCGAACGCCGATGTCTACACATAGTGTTCCATGTTGGATTTGTACCACCGCTTTATTCATGACAACAAATAATCACCAATATATGATAATCTCCCCACAAGTTTGTGTGTTGTGCCTAGCAAATGAGGAATCCAATACACATATTTTGCTGCATTGCTCTTTCTCCCATGGATTTTGGAGTCACTTTCTACTTAGGCATCCCTTATTTTGGGTTATGCCTCTATACCTCCATTGAGCTTATACGGCAATGACATGTCCCTTTACACAATGACAGAGGTAAGAAGTTCTAGATGGCCACTCTCCATGGCATTTTTTGGGGAATTTGGAAGGAGTGTAACAAGAGGATTTTTTATGGTTCAATTAGCACTGTCTTAGAAGTCATTGACTTTATTACTTATGACATAGCAACTTGGGTTATAGCATCAAATGACTTCAAAGGGCTGCCTATCAATGACCTTATTTGGAATTGGTATTCTTGTATCTTTCATTTGGATTAGTGTTGGGCTAGTTTTTGTTCTTTAACTTTTTTTCTTTGCTTCTCTGTTTTGTATTGTTGACCCTCATGATTGCTTTCTTTTCTTCTCCTTCTAATAAAATTAGTTATTAAAAAAAAATGGACAAGTTAGTGGTGCTTGGTGCTTTGTAGGGCAATTGTTTCATTTCCATCTCCCAACTTAGCCCTGGTTCTTCTTTCCCATTCTGTTTCCAGAGAAGGAATTCCTAGAATCCTATAATTGGGACTGTACGAAGAAGACAAAAAGACAAGGCTTGTAGAAATCAATTTTCAGTCAATAAAAGGCTATTTTTCAACCCAATAGAGGCAATGCTCATAAAGGGCCATTTTCAAGTCCAGGTCCCCTATTTGGCCTATAAAATGCACAAATATTCAATGGTTGGGGAACTAATTCGAGTTCTCTACAAATGCCTCCTAATAATACTAATAAAATATCAATCCATCAACCTTGAAAATTCCATCAGATTGATCAAGCATCGGCACAACCATTTCAAACACATGATTACATGCATTTCAAACACAGGAGGAATTTTCTTTAAAATCCAAATCCTTCTGTGTTTGAGGGGAGTATATGGGATATAAAAAATATATCATTTTATTAAATTAGATTTGATAAAGATTATATTAGATTATTAAATTATGGTTGATTTGATCAGTAATGTTCATTGGATTAGGTTTTATTATTATTATTTTTTTGGTAAAAAGGTTTTATTTTTATTTAGTTACTATTTTTATTATTGTAATTGTTTATTTAAACCTCTTGATAGAGGCATTGTATTCATTTAGAAATAAAATCAATAAAGATTCTCATCCTCTGAATTTCTTCATGGGTATTGCTCCATGCAAGAGGGGACTCATGAATTCAGCAGTTCTGGTTGATGAGTTGGATTGTATCCTGTGTAGGGTGTAGACCCTATCATCTTTTTTACCTTCATTGTTTACTGCAAGTCAATGATAGCGTGCATGACATCGAGATCTCTATCTCAAAAGCCCCACATTCACATGATTCCAAACTGTTGAAGTATATTAATTCTTATATCTACTCAAACCTTAGGGTTTTAGGAAAGACCGTAAATTGCTTTATTTAAGAACATTTCAGAGTTTTACATGACAAGTGCAGGAGTGAGGTCTGCAGTTTGCTAGCTATATTCGATGTGCAATGAAGTGATACAAATTCTCAACTTTAAAAAGATAATCAACCATCCGAATTACTACTATACAGATAAGAGATCACATTCTTATATGTTCCTTTTTGGGTGATTCATTGAAGCCTGAAAAAAGCCATGAGAGGATCATAAACTATGTGGTTAGCATTCACACCCATGACAAAATCTGCATGAGCATAGTCCTCCCAATACTGAACCACCATCTTGTCTCCGTCGTGATCTTTGAGGCTTTCCAATAAGACCTGCACGTCATTAACATCAGCAAGCTCATCCTGTCCTCCATAGCTAAGGAAGAGAGGGAAATCATTTGGAATGCTAGTCATGTTGTACACAGGGGGTGTAGGCTGCCCATAGTGCTTCTCGTTGTCGTTGTTGTTGCCGTAGTCATACATTGTAATGGTGCCGCTTCGAATCACTAAACATCAACCCAAAGCCCGGAAAGGTCAGCCTCCTAAAAAGATGTTTATGCATGAAACAGAATCACATGTTTTGGCCTTCTTATTTGGGTTTCTGAAGAAATGAGTTCATGTTGGGAATAGCTCATGATTTTCTCCGTGCAGGAGATATTGCAGGGGATTCCTTCCAACCCTCCTTATTTGATGATCTCATTGGAAACCATGTAAAGACAATTCATATTTGACATAGTTATTTGTGCATAATAAAATATATGTCAAGTATATTAACTCTAACCTCTCCTACAACCTTAGGGTTTTAGGAAAGATGGTTAATTGCTTTATTTAAAATGGTATCCGAGCAGGTTTAGGTTGCGAATTCAAATCTCCCCGTGAAAGCAACTATCCCCTGGGTATTCCTCTAGAGGAGGAGTATTGAAATATATGTTAAAGTATATTAACTCTAACCTCTCCTACAACCTTAGGGTTTTAGGAGGGATGATTAATTGCTTTATTTAAGGGTGCAAGTATTCTTGTGCAGATACTACAACTATAGGATACCTTATTTTCACAAATTACAGGAGTATGGCATGGGTAGTGCCTGGTATTGGACATTGGCTCAAGGAATTTTCTCTACCCCTTCTTACCTTGAAAAAGCAAAGTCATATTGCGTTCTTGAGTCTATAACCATCTTTCAATCTAGAACACTTATACCAATGTAGGATCTTTCTGAGAACCATAAAAGACTCATCTTACTTTTGTTTATTGCAAATTAGAACTATAAAAATGTTTTTACTCCTTCACATCGATATGATAAGAAATTTGAAGAGTTTGATACATGAATGAAATCATGAAATTTAAGTACTTTGCCCATAAAGTGCAGCCTACATTTTTTTTTTTTATGGTAAAGAAATTGCAGCCTACTTTGATCATAGTGAAGCTGTTATGCCTTTGGAGGTCATCCTGACAATTAGTTTATCAGTACTATATAGTAATAACAGTACTTGATATGTTTTAATTCAAATTATTGTAGCAATCAGATCTTGTAAACCAGTCATTAAAAAACTTACTCTGAGCCAAGTGAACCATGTTCTTTGTAGATGTCGGCTGAGGCTCGTGATCAAGGAAAGCATTGACATTGGAAGAGTTTAGGCAGCAGTTTTTGCCTTCAATCAGTAATTACTCATACCATGTTAGTAGGCTGGAAAAAACAAAACAGTTCACTTGAATGTACTAAACAGGATGCCAGTAACATGAAACTACCTGTGAAAGAGGACATCAAGTCATAGCAGTTAATGCCTGGCTTATTGCAGATAGCTTCAAGAAGTTTGTTGACTGCTTCCCTGTGACTTAGAAAAATATAATCACAAATCTTTTTCTTGGGAAATTCTTGTTTAATGGATGATATTGAGATTTTTTTAAAACTTTTTTTCTCACTAATTTTTGTCAAGAATCTCTTGGAAAATTATAAACATAAAAACAGAGAAGAGATTTTGTATTAAATTAGAAATGTGGAATATGTCATTGACTAAGGAAAGAGCAGAGTAGACGCCGCACCCCGAAGGATTAAACTCTTTTATACCCAACCAGTAGACAGCCTGTTCAAGAAAAGAAAAATAAAGATAAGATGCAGTTCACTAACTCTATAACTATGGAATCTAGACTTAATTTAAGATGGGTTTTAAAATTAATTACTTCAGCAAGAAAGTTATCAGCAGCTAATCGAGCAAGCAGCGAGCTTATCTGACTCATATAAGCAATTGGGCTCATCAATGCAGCAGATCTCAACATCTTCATTAGCTTCTCTTGGGAGAAAGAGGCCAAAGCCATCAAGGTTCCCTAAGAAAAATACAAAATGGTGCAATCTTAGCATCTCCATGTTCATGTTCAACAGAGAACCTGCTAAAACAATAACAAAGGAATCAATAGTGTTTAGTTATTATTCACCAGAGAATGACCAGCATAGTGGAGTTTCTGGCCTGTCTGATCGTGTACATACTGGATTGTAGCTGAAAGATCGTATGCTAACAACTCATCCCATGACCAATCCCAATATGCCTGTAGAAAGGACCAAATATATGCAATGGAAACTTTATTTATTTAGTTATTGGGTATAATATCTCTTAAATATAATATAGTAATTAACCATCTCTCCTAAAACCCTAAGGTGATAGGAGAGGTTAGAGTTCATATACTTAATATTTATTTTAATATGCCCCCTCAGATGTAATACTCCTGGATACGGCATGCACATTCTAACACCACAAGGGAAAAATAAGTAAGAGATGCAGGAGAATAATTGTGACCTAAAACATGCTCTGACACCATCTTAAAATTAACCGTCTCTCCTAAAACCCTAAGTTGTTAAGAGTGGTTATATATATATAGTGAAAACTGTGTGTGAAATAGTAAAGGATCATATATATAGTGAAAACTGTGTGTGAAATAGTAAAGGATCATGACAAGTTGAGCAAAGAGGAAGACCGGATCATCTGGACTAAGTGATGTGTGTCCTTGGCTCCATTTGGTTCCACGGCTGTTGACGAGCCACACATCGAATCCATTATCTGCCAAGATGAATGCCAACGATTCTTGTGGAGAATTCATCAGCCATGTTATTGCATCCTGCCACCCACAACGTAATTTGTTACATTTATCTATATAAGCATTGGAAGGATCAACCTGATCATAGTTCTTTTTCACTTAATCTCACAAGGCATTGGAAGTACATATGGAAATGCTTTCTTGATGATAGTCGAGGCCTCTAACTTAAAGTTCAAGGGATTAAACCACACTAACACCGGGTTTCAACCAAGATTGCATTCAAGTTTTTTCTCTCAAAGATTTGCACAAAAGGATAAAAAGAATCACTTCCTCACTCTGCTCATATACCCAATTTAATGGATCTTACTTGGATCAATATTAACTTATAGCCTGTATGACAGGCACGTGTAATGTAATTATTTCATTTGAGTTTTTCAAGGCATTTGTAGCCATGAGGTGATGGTTTGTAATGAACCCATTCAAATTTATACTGATATGTTAACTACAATTAGAGATGAAGTTATCTTAGGTTTTTCTATAAAATGAAATGACTAATGTTATCAAGCACAAATCGGTACAAGTCTGAATGTCTTCATCACAAATCATCCCATTGTGACTATAAAAGCCTTGCGAAACTCAAATGAAATAATTACATTATAGGTGGCTGCCAAACGCTGGCTTAATTAATTAGTTCTTGGATTTCTCACAAGCATGCTAAAACATCTTCATTCTGAATTTCACTGGTTAAATTTATGAATGATCAGGTTATATAGTTGCACCCATTGAAAAAAAATAACCAAGTACCCTTTACAATTGAAAGGGAACCATTAAATACTTAGTCTAGAGAATGAAGAAGAAGAGAAACCGTTGTTGAGCCAAGGCGTTTAAGTCTTGGTTCTTCACTTGAAAATTTTTTCTTATTTACTTTTGGAAAAAAAATCTTCTTAGGCCCAGTCTGGATGCCATGAAAAGGTTTTCTCATGACAAAATTTTCTTGAAATTCATTTTTAAGCTGTCTGGTTGCCATGAAAAGTTGGTTTTCACATGTTTTTCTCATGATTTTTCTCTTTCCTTTTCTTGTGGAATTATATTTTCTATTCTTTTCTATACAATTCAAGGCAATCAAACTGGGCCTTATTTATTTCTCTCTTCATATTCTTGTGTCCTTTGATTTTGCAGACAATTTCCTTCTCGTATGAGAGCTCTAGAGGCCAGCACTCTCTCCCATAGGCCTTGGCGCAGGCCCTCACACTCCTTGTACTCCCAAGAAGTCACAATGATTGGGCTTTTGTGTATATGCTTGCAAAGGCCCAAATGCTCACAGACTTGTGTTCATGGGCTGCTTGCAGGCCTATGAATGCTTGCAGTCTCCAAGGCCTAGTGCTTGCAGGCCTTGTGTGTTTGCAGCCTTGTGGGGCTCAACCCAGTGCTCATAGCACTTGGACGCTTGCAGCATCTTAGTGTACCCCAACTTGACTTGGACCAAACTGTATCAGGAATCCGACAGTTCATTCCATTTGGGTTATTGAAAAGGAATGTTGCAACTCCTTAGACAATTCTACGTGTGAAGTGCAAAATGTACCTCAAAGTATCCTTGCACCCATGCCTCCACCTACACACGACGCGTGTGGGTACTAGAAAAAGTTGTGTTGGTTCATGTGTTCGTTTCTAATATGTTGGAGGTTGTGGAGGGTCCATTTATTTAGGTGCTAGTTCCTGCCATTTAGAAATTAGTTGTGAAGTGTTGGTGGCATCACTTCTATGTAAGCGTAGAAAGTGTAGAAGTGTAGGAGGTGATTTTTAGATGTTGGGTTTGTTATTAATATACTTCTCTTTTATTGTAAAGAGGAAGAGGTGAATGAAATAATCAGTTTTTTCTAGTATGTATTGTGAGCAGATCCAAACAGCAAACAAACTAAGATGGTTATGATCATCTAATAAAACTTGTACTTACCATTATAAGACCATGCTGTAATAAAACTGGTACTCTTTCTCCCGGTGTCC
Organism: Platanus orientalis; assembly: GCA_025762735.1. Classification (NCBI taxonomy): domain Eukaryota; kingdom Viridiplantae; phylum Streptophyta; class Magnoliopsida; order Proteales; family Platanaceae; genus Platanus; species Platanus orientalis. The sequence goes on along the minus strand of JAOXJP010227413.1, from coordinate 2,273 downwards.
CACCTGATTTTCCAACCGGCATTCTTTGCATACTGAGAATATAACCGTCTTGTGTTGTTACCTGAAACCAACCAATATTTGATCAAAAGCTAAGCTCCTCAATTATGTCAAGAAAACAGATAGATAAAGTAGAGCAAATTACAGTATGTTCTTCACAAACATAGCCTTGTATCTCCACCATTGTTTTGCATATACCACCGTCGGCGACTACGGCGGAAGCGCCGCCGCCTGAGAATATCTTGGTTCTTGCCGCGAATGCCGATTCACAGAACAGAAATACTAGAAAAACACATCTGAAAATGTTAGCCATGCCTACTTAGATGTAATCTTCCTTGCTGTAACCACCCCGCAATCCTCCATACATAAAATGCTACTAAGAGGTCTCAAACCTTCAATATAAACTAATTGTACTAATGGCCTAAACCATGAATCCAGTGGAGCCCATTGCCTTTCTATTTATCACCTGTCAAACTAGATGAGCTTTAGATTTCGTCCCCGCTACGATTCTATATTTATACAGGAATTCTTAACTAATACTTGTCGTAGAGGGTGATGGAGCCAACATGTATACATTGGTGATGATATATTTATGTTTTGCTCTTTTGTCTCCTCAGTAAGGATTTGGGATGTAGCTCCAAGAGATGCAGAAAACCATGACTTCTTGGTCTGTTTTCATACATGACGTGAAATGCCCGTCAAAGATCCCTACTTTGTACTGTTTGCTCTATAAGAATACTAATCTTTCACATTATCCAAATGATCCTTCATTTTAACTTTTGCACTTCCCTTTTTATTTTTGGATAGCATGCTCCCCTTTTCATTTTTTTTTTTTTTTTTTTTTTGAGAGATAACTGGATAAAACTTTATTGATTAATCTCTAATTAATCAAATCCAAGCAGCAACTTGATTTCTTTTTCTTATGGACCATTTTTTTTTAGGTTTATAGGGTCAAGGATCGGCCGGTCCTGATCCGGTTCATGGATTTGTTCGGGATCAATTGATCTAGAGATTTCTATATAATTTTTCACAGTTGGATTGTCCGGTCCATACCCAGATTGTCCCCAAATTGGGATTGGCCATGGACGACTTGGGCCACCCATTGGATTGGTAAAGTCTGTGATTGTTAGGGGTGGCAATTCGTGTTGGCTGGTCGGGTTTGTGTCGTGTTGAGGTAAGGGTATAAGACTATTTGGCTCAACCCTAACCTAACCCATTTATTAATCATGTCAAAGCGGCTTGACCAGCTTTGACCCAAAACACTTTTAGGGTCAACCCTAATCCACTTATTTATTTTCGTGTTGGGCCGTGTTTGGTTCACAGGTTATGTGGTAATTCGTCTTGATGACTCAGGTTCGTGTCGTGTCAAGGTAAGGGTATAAGACAATTTGGCTCAACCCTGACCCATTTATTAATCGTGTCAAAGTGGGTTGACCTGTTTTGACCCAAAACACGTTTAGGGTGAACCCTAACCCCCTTATTTTCGTGTTGGGTTGTGTTGGGTTCACAGGTCATGTCAAACATTGCCACCTTAAGTGATTGTTGATGGCAAAGACTTGGGTTTGAAATCTATCTTTACCCAAAGATCTGCCTGTCTCCAAACTCAAGTTTCATTATTGTCAAGTTAACTAAAGTGACCAAAAGTGTAAGTCATACCACACTAGAATTCCATTTGATCCTGAACCCACCTCAAGCCTATGGAGAAAGATACATATACGGATATGGAGGAAGATACATACTCGGTTGTATACTTGGACAGAATTACAAAAAAAAATCCAGCTAGATGGTAGGGATAAGGATTTGGAGAAATATGAAGAATGACACTTTACCCTTATCAATGAAATATATCTATGAAGAACTTTTGGGATTGGGAGCAACACAACCGTAGGAGTGATTCTTTTCTTATTTTTTAGCAAGGTTTCCTAACAATAATATTGTATTTTTTGTATTAAAAATTAAATAATTAGATTCTCATTCAATTATAATTCTTAATAATAAAATTAATTATTTTATTTAGTTTTTTTTTAATCTTTATTGATTCATTGATTTTTGTTTAATTAATTTGCCTAGAATAGCTAATTATAATATTTTTATATCTTATATAGTCAAATTACCTTTAAGTTGATGGTTTTACTTTATTGTTATCTTACTATTTTTGTTATGAGATAATTTGTCTTGAAGCAAGAGATTTAAACCTACAAAGGTTTAGTTCTACATTGTTCAAACAAAAAAGTTATATATATATATATATATATATATATATATATATATATATA
>JAOXJP010227412.1:0-25280 GCA_025762735.1 Platanus orientalis | reverse complement strand
TATCCAAAATGCCCTCTATTATTTTATTAACTGACCAAAATACCCCTAAATGGAAAATCTAGCTCATGTTAGCTATGTTTTAGGTTTATTCAAATGACTAAAATGTCCTCCTCCCTCAAGCAACTATGAGGATTTGTTTAGCACAGTACCCAAAATGCCCTTTATTACCTTATTAATTGAACAAAATACCCTTAAATGGAAAATCTAGCACATGTCATGTTTCAAGTTTATTCAAATGACTAAAATGTCCTCCTCCCTCAAGCAATTACAAGGAGTTTTCTTTACCACAAAGTACCCAAAATGCCCTTTCTTATTATAATAATTAACCAAAATGCCCCTAAAAATCTAGCTCATTTTAATCATGCTTTAAGTTTATTCAAATTACTAAATACCCACCTCCCTCAAGCAATTATGAGGAGTTTTTTAAACACAAAAGTACCCAAAATGCCCTTTTTGTTTTATTAATTGACCATAATGCCCCTGAGTAGAAAATCTAGTTTATATTAGCTTATGGAAAGAGTTAAAAAATATATAACTAGTTTCTCTCCCCTAGTGATCTTCATAACTACATTAAAATCATGAATTAACATAACATCTTTGTAGTGATTATCGAGGAACTGAAGGTCATATAAAAACCCGAGCATGGTGAATGCAAAGCTTTGGTGTCCAACTCATAAGATTTGGGGGTTCTTGGTGATGGGTCATATTGTCATAGAATCTCAATGCCACCTACTAGGCAGAGAGCAAACAAAATGGAGCTGATTTGTGATTTTTGAATATTTGTGTATCCAAATAGTGGAAATGAGATTTTTGAATTCCAATTCCATTCATACATTTATGCATCCAAATGGTAGAATTCTAAATCTACGGAATTTAATTCTGTAGATTTCAATTCTATAGAATTGAAATTCCAAGGCCAATTCCAATTTTGTGAATCCAAACGCATCCTAGGGGAATGAAGGCAACTGGCTAAGATATTGCCAGTAATGCAGGAGTAATGCTTAGTACGACCTTTCGATCATCCTTCCCATGTTCCCATCATTGTGAGACCTAAATAGAGCCAGTCAAGATATGAAACCGTTCCTGCTAAACCTAAGGCACCCAGAAGATCATGGGAGCCATCGAGGATCCAACAATACACCTCTCAGCAACAATTATATGGCGTTTGCACACTAATTAGGAAAGAGCTCAAGGCCTTGTGGAGCCTAGGGAGCAATGTACAGGATCTCATTGCTACCATAACTAGGTATAATCTAGAAGGTCGTTTCCTTGACTATGTCTTTCAAAAGGTGACTGACATCACGCACAAGCTTCAGGCGTATATTCCCACTGACCAAGACATTTCTATGGTGACTTGTGACACCCTTCCAAGCTTTATTGAAGATATTAAGAAGGAGCTAGCAACCACAATAAGTAACCTTTCTTTTGTGACGTTAGAGTTTGCACATGGAACAATGGAGAAACGCTTAGGGGAAGATGAGGCATTTTGTTTTGCAGTCAAATGCTCACTTGCCACTGACCAACCTATCCATTTTAGTGATGAGCCAAGCAATAAAGAAGAAGTGGCAGCGCAAGTTCAACAAGTAATAGCTGCGTCATGTGAGACCGCGATATAAGAACCCTACGTTCCTTTTAAAGGGAAAGGTGTTGTTGAGGATGACAGACCTTCTCCCATACCTGAGACAGGAGCTTCTTCAAGTGCTCTCAAAATTGGGGGGTCTTCCAGTGCACACCTAAAACAAGAACCATAGAATCCACCTTCACCGACTCCGACCGAGGAACAGGCCGAGGTATACATATTTTTCTTTTTATGGACTTAGTAGCACTCCTCTTTTGTTAATAAATGTTTTGTGACCATTTTTGAACTTAGGTTCTTGAGAGAAGTACCGTGGCATCTACGCCTTCTGAGATGCACAGCCTGAGCCCTAAAGAAGTTAATCCTCCAATGACTGCATAGGACGAATAGAGTGCTCAGATATCAAGGGAGATGGCCCCGATAACTGAACAAGTAGAGAAACCATGCCCTATCACCACACTCGAGGAATAGCGAGACATAGTTGAGTTGGTGTTAGGTATGAAATTTGATGAGGCTGTAATTGGCTCCTCTCAGAATTCTTGGGCGTTTATAGGCCTTCAAATACTTACCGATAACTTGCATGACATGCTTATGTCCGAGATGGAGGAGCTGGTGGATTATGAGGACTTTGAGAAGGATGATCAGCGATGAACTAATGATTCTAGAGAAGGTGATATACTAGTTAATGAATTAGAAGATATTAGCAGTAACCTAATAGGGTCACTTACTGCGACTGCTAAAATGGACAATCAATCAGCAAGAGATGTTAGTGAGAAGATCCCCACTAAGGGTGAATCTTCCGGTACTATTGTTGATATAAAGATGCTTAAAGTGAATCATACTCCTGAGACAGAGAAAACCTAGGACAGAGTTGCAAGTGAAGTTAGCGAATCTGTCACTAAGCCAACTGATGATGTTCTCGTCATGTCATTTGCTCCACTTGTTGAGGGAGGGAATAATGTGGTCCATGGATATTTGGACACAGAGATAAGCCAAGAAGAAGGCTTGGTTTGAGAGGAAGTAGTGATCAACCTAACTCTTCCTGGACCAATCATTAACCCTCTTATAATTGCATGAATAGATGACGATGGTTCCCAAGCTGCAATGGAGCTTGAGAATAGTATACACCACCCCTTTTTGTACTTTCTATACTATTTATCTTCATGCATCTTTGTGTGCTAAATTCTTCTTTTGTCATTTAACCAATTGTTGAAGAAGACATTCCTGTAAGGCAAGAATTCATCGAAATCCCCCTCATGAGCCATGGTAAGCTTCACACCTTGCTATAAAGTGTATTCTTTTGTGCCGTTGTTGATACTTCTTTTGGCTTGCCCAGATGAGATTGTGAACACACTAAACACCATTCAACGTCCTTCCAAGATCACATCGGCACGTGTAATCCACCAAGAGATGCTTGACTTGATGATGACTCTAACACCTTCGTCACCTAATCTCATGAGTATGTGGGATGAGGTATTGACAGCCCTCACTGAAGATGTGGAAATCCATATTCGTTATGATGGGTTCCGGCGAGGTGTGGAGATGTTTTTTGAATCTTTGGTAAAGAGGTTAGTGCTGGCAGCGAAACTCACAAATATCAAGGGAAATTTTGATGCCCAAGCTAATTTGAATGTCACTGAAGCCGAGAAGAAAGCCTTGGTAGAAGAACTCGACCAAGTGTGTGACTCGGTGGCTAGTATTGACGACAATTTGGACAGTGTCAGGGAGGAGCTATTGAGGGTCTAGGCTCAAATTGCACATCTCATAGCGACCCAGGAGGCGAAGGAAGTAGAAGGAGCTGCCCTTGAATCAAGAATTGCTATAGTTTCTTCCATTGTTAACTGCCTTCATGAGGAATTCATTATATAGGGTGATCAAGTTCGGTCCTCCCTAACTACTAAAGAAGACTTGTGTAAATGCCTTCTTTTTGCTTTACCAAAATGATGTAACCCCAAAATGATGTAAGGCTTTAACGAATAATAATAAAAAAGGAATAGAGTTTTATTACTATCATCTTATTATTCTTCAGCAATTCCTCTCTTTTAATTATCTCCTTTGTATGTCATTTGAACACATGACATATGTGCTTATGTACTATAAAGTACCGATATTATGAGGGTCAATATTGTTGGGTGTCACATCACCATTACTAGTTTTGGTGTTATGTGAGCCAGAAAGGGTTGATATCATAAGAGTCACACGTGATTGACATTATCAGAGTCATGACATTATAAGGGTCAAATATGGGTGACATCATGAGAGTCTGGCGTAACTGATGCTATGAGGGTTAAATATGGCTGACGTTATGAGAGTCAAATGTAACTGATATTATGAGAGTCAAATATAGTCGATATTATGAGAGTCGACCATGATTGACATAATGAAAGTCAAATATAGTCAACATTATGAGGGTCGAGTGTGATTGACATTATGAGAGCTATGAATGTGTGAGCTGAGAACCGCGAATACACACACGTTTTCCGTATAAGTAGGATAATACACCCTTACAAAAGATGGTGTAACTATATATCTCTGAGGCGACATTAGCAACATTATTTTGATAATAGTATCGAACCATTGCTTCAGAAGAGGTGCATTATTTGTGTCGTTTTAAACTCGGACCGTTGTAGTATAATGAACGCATTGCTTTTGCTCTCTTTTTTTAAGCACCTTTTCTGAAAAGAATTGCGGCCATTCATATGTTTATAAAAAAGAGGGCCATGCCCATAACAATTCTCATTCTTTTCAATTTTGACAACCAAATTAGTAAGGAGTCTCACGTTAGATATCCAAGGAGGATAACTTCGTAGGGAGGGTCCCTTACTCAATTGTACTAATTATCTTTTTTCTTTTGTTGTGTGTAGCAAGATGGCTCCAAAGAGAAGGTCGACCAGTGTTTTGAAGGTTGGAGAGTCATTGTGATCACGAGCAAGGCCGAACGAACCTCCCCCGGCCGGAGAGGGAGATCTTGTGTTCTTGTTTGACAATGGTAACCATTAAATGTTTCATTCATCATAGTAATTGATACCCCTTTGGTTGCCATAATCTAACTATGTTGATTCTATAGATGTGGTGATGACACCTGCTGCTCATGAAGTAGAGGCATGGGTTAACAAGGCTCATAGGGAGCGGGACACACTTATCATGCGTTTAGTTGGCATGCCCTTTGAAGAGGCCGATCTTCCTACCATCCAAGAAGAAATCATGGATGTGCTGGCTCACATAGAAAATTGTGTATATAACTCTTAATTTAGAGGCACCGTAGAATGTCTCCCTAATGCTTTATCTAAAATTTGTGAAGTAAAAGACATCAAACTGCTGAAAGGGCCAGAGCACGATGTCCACTTGCGCCTTTAAGAGGAAGAGATCAGAATGGTGAGGGACACTAATGAGTTGATGGCTTAGATTGAAGCATTGAAAGAGCGCTATAATAGAGTGATGAATTATCTGGAATCTTGCAAGAGGTTCGTCGACCATATGGGCAACTCAATTCATCGTACCATCTATGTGGTAGATCTTTGCAAGGGAAAATTGATTAGTCGAGCGAGCAATCGAGACAGTGAGGTCTCTATGGAGACCATATATAACCTCAACGTGGCGCAATCAGATGTTGATGGGGTAGGTGCTACCTTGGAAGGAAATGCAGAGGTGTTGTCTACGTTGCTTGCAAAGTTCTTGGGCTTTATTCGTCCCAATGTAGCGAGGGACTGAGGATGTGGTGTAGCATAAGGTGGAATGCCCGTCATTGTATTCTTTACTCCACTGTAACAAAATTTTATTAATGAATTTCATATAAGTACCTTTTGTTCACAGCAAAATTCTTTAAAAAGGTCTAAGAAGAAGAGGTAGAACTTATGAAGGTCTAGGAAGAAAAGGTAGGACTTATGAGTATGTACCCCCTCCCCCTTGAGAAATATATCATGCAGTGAAGTGACAGAATGATGTGGTTCTCAAGGAGAAATTTGGGTTTGAATGATGATTGAGGTTGCGTCTGTCTTGTTATAGTAGGCTACCTACGTACCTTGGAACAGGATCAAGCCCAGTCGTAGTTTGATTATGGGATTTTGGGTATTATTTATCCTTTTTACATCCCATTTCCATTTCTGGTTTTCAATAAGATCAATGAGAATTTGCTCTTGCCATGACGAGTTTTCACCATGCCCTTTCCATCACGTTTTATTTATTATGTATCCATTTTCTGCCCTTAGGATCCCTTAACCTAAGACTGGGGGTTGCCTAGATTTTGCATCCCACTACCATTGTTGGTTTTTAATGAGATCGATAATTTTTTTAGAGATTGTTGTTGCATCCAAGTCATAGGGAAACCCAGATTGCCTATGTACCCGTTCTTAATAAGATTAAACCGACGTAGTTCCTTATAACCCCTTGATTATCATTTAGGGGTAGTATTTCTTTAAGAACCTGGCATTAGTGACAGGGAGAATCTGGTTGCCCTCAACATCATGGAGGAGGTAGGTACCATGAGGATAAGCCTTTTCAACGGCCTATGGGCCATCCCATTTGGAAGCGAATTTACCTTCTTTTCTTCTAGTAGGATTAAGTGGTGATCGTGAGAGGAGGATGAGCTCACTCTTTATGAAGGAGTGAAATTTGACCTTCTTGTTGTGAGCCCTCGCCATGCAAGCTTGATACAATTCTAAGTGTTGCTGAGCAACGAGCCAGGATTCATCAAGAATCTCAATCTCTGAAAGATGGATCTTGGAAGCCTCAGTGTCAGTCAAACCATCCTGTATTGCAACTTGCAATGATGGGACTTGAATTTCAATTGGTAGGACGGCCTCTGGCCCAAACACTAGGGACTAAGGGGTCGCCTGCATTGGCATATGAAAGGTAGTATGATATGCCTAGAGCTCTTCAGGTAGGTGTTCATGCTAGTCCTTTTTATGTCTAGAGAATATCTTCTTTATGATTTTATAGATGGTCTTGTTGAAGGCTTCTGCCAAACCATTAGCTTGAGGATAATAGTGTGAAGAATGTTCTAAATCAATGTTACATTTTGCCATGAGTCAGTACAAAGGTGAACTAAAAAATGGCTGCCCGTTGTCTATGATGATGCGGTCGGGGACACCAAACCTATATATGAAATAGACCTTAGCGAACTAGACTATGTCAAAAGCCTTGATTTATTGCAAGGTGACAACCTCTGCCCATTTGGAGAAATAATCTGTTGCAGTCATGATGTAGCGATGTCCTTTGGTGGAAGTTGGAGTGATGGGTCCCACTATATCTATTCCTCATTTAGAAAATGGCCAAGAATAAGAAGTAGTGTAGAGTGGTTCTGCAAGCACATGTCCATAGTCACTATATAATTGGCAAACACAACATCATTTAGTGTACACGATACATTCGACTACCATTGTTGGCCAGTAGTAACTGAGCCTTTTCAATTGGTATTACATCTTAGGGCCACTTTGGTGTCCTCCGCATACACCCACATGCACATCATTCATTACTTTTCTCACCTCATCTATTGATAAACATCCCAATAATACACCATCTAGCAACCTTTTGTATAATTGGTTACCTTATAGAGTGAATCGAGGAGCGCATCATCTCATTTCAACATACTTGATAGGGTCAACTGGCTCCCTCTTATCTATGAGATGTTGAATGAGGGGTTCACGCCAATCTTCCTTGCCCGAGTTTAATTTGTTGTCAGTACCCTCTTACACATCGATCTGTTGAAAGTTGATATTGCAAGTGAGGAGGACATCCTCCTCATTAGTGTTGAACAGTGAGGAAACGACTCTTCTTTCTCCAAAATGAATGGTAAGGTAGTCATCCCTCGGATGAGTGAGGGATGTGGCCAGGCTGGCCAGTGCATTGGCTTGTCTATTATGGTCCCTTCAAATATGTTGTATTTGCATGCGCCGAAACAATTTGGCCAAATCTTTGGTCCTTTGGAAATAAAGTGTTAAACTCAGTTTTTTAATATGATAAAGGCCATTTATCTAGCAGATGATGAGTTCTGAATCCCCATAGACCATGAGATCATCTACAGGGATTTCTAAGGCTAGCTCAAGCCTAGCGATCAAGACTTTATACTCAATTTCATTATTCGAGGGTCCCTCAATTAGTGTGAGGGAGTGCATAATGATATCGTTATCTAGGGTAACAAAGACGATGTCGATCCCTGAAGATTTATCTATAATGTCTCATGAGGTACCTGACGGTCCTCGAGATGCTCCATCAAAGAACATTTCTCAATCTTTCTTTATGTGTACCTGCATAACATTTTCATTAGGTAACTCTAGTTGAAGAGGGGAATCGTTAGGTATTGGATATGCGGCTAGAAAATCCGCGAGAGCTTAGCCTTTTACTACTCCTTGCAGGACATAATGGATGTCAAACTTAGAGAGGAGGATAGTCCATTTCGTGATACACCCTTGAACATAGGTCCTACTCATGATATATTTCCATGGGTCGGCTCTTGATATAAGATGTACCATTGTAGTAAGCAAATAGTGACGCAACTTCTGTAATGCGAAGATTATAGCTAAACAGATCTTTTCAATAAGTGAGTAATTTAATGTAGCTATAACCATTGTCCTACTAAGATAATACAAGGCATGCTCCTTGCCTTTTTTGTTGTGTTGGGAAAATAACGCCCCCAAGGATGATTCCATAGCTGCCACATATAATAGTAATGGTTTACCCAGAGCTGGGCTCATGAGGACTGGTGGGTTCAGCAGATATTGCTTTATACTTTCAAAAGCATTTTAATAAGCTTGGCCCCATACGAAAGGAACTCCCTTCTTTAGTCTTGAAAAGGGTTGGAAACGTCTGGAAAGATTTGAGATGAATCATCAAATGTATGCAAGTCTACCCTGGTTCCTTTTGAGCTCAGTGATATTCCACAGTGTTAACATTTCAACTATGGCGGTAATCTTCTTGTGATCTATTTCAATACCGTTATGTCAAACAACAAATCCGAGAAATCGTCTGGAGGAAACACCAAAAGCACATTTGAGTGGATTCATTTTTAAATTGTAGCGACAAAACCTTTGAAAAACCCAATCCAGATCGGTAATATATTGTTGTCTAAGTTTTGTCTTAATGATCAAATCATCAACATAGCATTCAACTATGTCACGCAAGAGATCCTCAAATATGTAGGTCATTGCCCTTTGGTAAGTGACACCGGCATTCTTCAATCCAAAAGGCAAGACTTTGTAGCAAAATATTCCAATTGGCATATGGAATATTGTGGCCTCTTCTTCTTCAGGAGCCATTTAGATCTGGTTGTATCCTGAATACCCATCCATAAAAGAGAAGGCTTCGTATCCCATGGTGGCATTTACTAGCAACTTGGTGAGAGATAGTAGGAAGTCATCTTTCAGGCATACACTATTAAGGTTTCTATAGTCGATACATACCCTGATCTAACCATTCTTCTTTTGTACAAATACAATATTGGCTAGCCATTTCGAGAATCAGACCTCATCGATAAATCTAGCTTTAAGCAGTTTATTGACTTCCCCTTTTATTTTATCGGTAATGTCATGTTTGGCTTTACGTAGGTGTTGTTTGATTGGCCGTTGAGAAGGATGGATGGCGAGATGGTGAACTGCCACGTTGGGATCTAATCCTGGCATCTCAGAGTAATTGTAGAAAAATACGTCATAATTCTTTTGAATAAATTCAAGGTACTACGTCCGTTCTTCTAAGGAAAGGTGTGCACTAATAAAAGTAGGCTGGAGGTCTTCTTTTGTTCCTAGATTTACTTTGATCAAATTGTCGACCATTGTTTGGCCTCCATCCTCAAGTTTCAGAGGTGCAAGTATGACTGGCCCCATGATAAAGTCTTTAAAGGACTGTGATTGTGCCTCCGCGAATAGGCATTCAAAAGGGTCATCTTCCAGTAAGTCAATCACATATGTTGTTATCATATAGGAGAAAACTTTTAACTTGGTGGATTACTTGCCTAACCCTCTTGTATCATCTTTGTTCTTGGAATGAAGGACTAGGCGTTCAAACTGTTGAGTTAGAACTTCCTTGCCCTTATAAGAGTTCTTCAATTTCCCTTGCCGGTCAAAACCATAGCTCTGGAGCAGTTGGGGAGCCAGCTTTATGTGTGGCAACAGGTTATCTAGATCTTTGAACTCTCTCTTCGATATGGGACCTGAATGATCTTTTGACTGAATAGGACCCTCAGGGAGAAAAATGGAGGGTGATTAATAAGAATCAACCCGTATTACTGACAATTGTGCTAATGGGAGGATAAAATTTTATGCCACCATATCTGGTAGCAAAGTGGGCTCATCCTTGGTTGCCTTGGCACCATGCCATACTTTAAGCTTCTATGGCTTTACACCATTGTCATTGTCATCGTCATTTCCTGGAGTATTGTGTAATACTTCCCAGGAATCAGTTTTTTGATAATACATGGCATCAACGAAGTAGGTATCCGTCGCTTGAAATGGGTTGTTGCCAGCTACTATAATGCCCTGAGTGTCATGCCATGGATATTTAATGCACTGATGGTATGTAGAAGGAACGACCTGAAATTTATGCATCCATAGCCACCTGATGAGGGTGTTATAGGCGGTATCTATATCAATGATATAAAAAGCTATCCAATCTTCTATGTGGCCAAACTTGGTTCTCAACCTGACAAAGCCAAGAGGATGTTGCTCTTTCTGATTGAAACCTTGAATAACAAGGGTACTTTGCTTAAGCTGAGACAAATCAACCCTTAGGTAGGCCAGTGTTTTGGCCGAAAGAATATTTACCACCGAACCACCATCAATCATTACCCTAGACAAAGGTTGATTATCAATAGTACCTATGATGAATAATTGTCTATTGTGGTGAGGATCATTGGAATACTGATTAGTATCCTCAAAAGTAACTATGGGCATACATAACCCTTATCATGTCACCATTTGCCAAAAAGCTCTAACAACCTCGTCATTTATAGCAAACTTGTCTAGGTGAGTCAGTGCATACACCATGGAGGCCCTCAACTCTGGTGACATACAGAGGGCATCATAAATAGTTAATAATGATGTGATCTTCTTCAAATGTGTCATACATCATATGGAATAGGATTATCCATCTTCTTGATAACCTTATTGTGTTCGGTTTCCATGGTGGTCTTTTTTATTGCATCAGCTTATTGGTTGGCGGTGGGGCATTGTGGCAGTATCTATTTCCCAGATCGTAACTTGACTTAGTTGACATACAGAGTGTGCAGCTGACGTCCTTCTATAGGGTTAGTAATTTTAAGCTTGGTAACATTACAGGTCTCTATCTGTCAGTGGGAAGGCATCTCATTTTTTTAAAAACCTTGAGATGTGGTGACAAAACTAGAATTGTCACCATCAGAGTTGTCTGAGTTAGTGACCAAGAGCTGCATATCTTGTAGGGATAAGTCATGACAAAGAGTTTTCCATAGAATTTGGGGCATCGTCGTCTTCATCAACTGACATCAAAGATTCGCTGGCATCCATGTCAACATCCCATTGATCTTGAGGTAAAAATTATACCACACTTTATATGTATTAGAGATCATGTCTTTTGACGACAATAAAAGCGATCAATGAGCATTAGCCATGAAGATATATGACAAGATGGTAAAGTTAAGTACCATTCAAAGGCTGATAGTCATCATCTAAGAAAAATAGTGAATAGGGGAACCTCAAAGCTGGGGGGAAATGCCTTCAAATATATTGCTTGATGGCAAGGAAAGGCTCGTTGCCTAAACTTGTTTTAACACATTCTGAAAATATGTGCGTTTCCATGGAGTCATCAGTAGACGAGTAATTCTTACAGGATGAAATGGTGGATCATGTATGAAGTCTGTCAATGTAATAGAGATACTGCTAGTATTATACCTGTACCATGTAATTGGGATAATTAATCCTTTAGAGTGGTCCTGGTATGTTAAGTTATTATGGAGTCAATCAATCAATATTGTTGATCCACATGGCACAATTGCTGGTTGCAAGTCCCTGGGCAGGCAAGGATTACTATCATGTATAATTGATGCCATGTTGCAAGTAACAACTGGAGGCTGGAGTAAATCCTCGGGTATAAATTCTTCTAATGTCACTGGTAGCCACTAGGATTGTTCTAACAAGTCATTCTCATGAAGCAGTGGCTCCTGTTTTAATAGTCTAGAGCCTTCTCTTGCGTGTAACTTTGCTCTCAAATATAACCCACTCATCTCCATCATCATCTCCGTTATCATGAGGATTCGTGAAGTCGATCATATTCGCATCAACAAAGATAGCATTTGTGGTCGCGACCCTCATATCTGCATCCAGCTACAATGTGTTTTTGTCAATCAATTCTTGAAGCTAATCCTTAAATACGAAGCAATCTTGCAAGGTGTGATATATAATATGATGATACTTATAGTATTTTGGATCATTAACCTTGTCAACCTTTGTGGGTCTCTTTGATTCGGGGAGTATGATATCTTGATATTCAATTGTTTGTTTAAAAAGGCTTTCCAAATCATTAGGATAAAATGTATAAGCCCCCTCTTGTCATTCTTTTTTGCTTGGTCTCTTAGGAGGGACTACTTTCTCTATTGTGGTTGGCTTGGTTGCTTCAGTAGTATGTTTAAATTTTACTTTGGTAGGTGGCTTCTTAGGGCCTGCCATAGTGGATTCCATCTTATTAACTACCGTCTTTCCTTTTCTCTCATGTTTATGTTCTAACAATCTATTTTCTAGAGCGGATGCCTTGGATATTAAGTCATCAAACCCAAAGTATTTTTGTGTTATAAGATGGATGGAGAGAGAGCTCAAAAACTATATTTTGTAGACACATCTCAATGAGTGTTTTAAGAGAAGGTGCATTCTCACAAGCGTAAGACATATTCTTCCACCTATTAATAAAGTCCACCACTGATTCATTATATCATTGTTTTTCACTAAGTAATTCATATAGCTTCACAGGCCTATAAGTGCCATAGAACTGTTAGACAAATACTCATTTCATCGAGTCCCAATCTGAAATAGAATAAAGTTTCAAATTTGAATACCATGTAAATGCAGCCCCATCTAGGGATTGGACGAACAACTTTAGCAATGCCATGTTGGACAATAGCACTGCATTGGGATTCAAAGTGAGCGATATGCTACTTAGGGCATGTCGTTCCATTAAATATATTGAAATGAGTCTGGACAAATTTCAGTAGAAAGGGTACTATGTCCCCATGCGGAGGGTATTGCTTTCCAGTTGTGTGTGTGCTTACTGTTTCTTGCTCTTTGTACTCCTTATGCATTTCAGTCATCATTACCCGTATATAATTAGGATCCATCATAGCTAGATGTATATGGTCCCTGTGGCATGAAGGGGTCTGTGCATGTACATTGTAACCATACGTCTAGGGAGGTATAGGTCCATATAGTGGTGGCTCCTGTTGATGATATACTGGCTGGTGAGGTCCTTGTGGATGTGAACCTTACAGGAAACCCTATGTGAGTGGCCTTTATGCAATAGATGCATTGGGTATAACACTTACAGCTAGGGCAATCCCTGGTAAGGTAGTGAATGCATATTTTGAAGTGTAATGGGGATATCCCCCTTGGGTTTTGTTGATGTATGTCAATCCCATGAGCATGTGTTGGGCAAGGGTAGTGCTAAGAGTCTTGTAAGTGTCCTATGTGAGCTCACAAGTTTGAATCATGTAGCCAAGAAGGACCAAAGACCAAGGAAGAGCACCAGGAAGAGGCACTCCAAGGAAGGTATACATCATGCATATCATGTCATATTGTATGCCTAAAATCAACCCTAGCTGAAGGATCATTGCACAAAAGCAAAAAGTGTAAGAAAATTACAGCGAAACTGATTGCACTTTTCACAATTGGTTTTGCAAAATCGATTGCAAAAAGAGCAATTAGTTTCAGTACTGATTTGGGCCAAGTTTTCTCTTAGCCGAGACTCAAACCCATAGCCCTAAATCGATTTGGGTATGAGTTTTGGAAAATTATCCAAAACCTAAACCGATTTGAAAAAGTCAAATCAATTTGGAGTAAAACTAGAATCCCAAACCGATTGCACTTTTCGCAATCAATTTGGACCCCAAACCGATGGCAAAAAACCCAATCAATTTGGAGAGCAATTATGGGAAAAAAATTCATGAAAATTTAAGTGAGAGTTTTGAATTTTGAACCCCATTTTGGTTCATCTAAAGGCCCAGAAACACTCCCTCATTGCCATATGCTCATCCTAAGGCTAAGGATGCTCCTCCCTACTATAAAAGGGATCTTTCCCTTTAGGGTAAACATAACTCCAACACTCCAAGTTATTTTTAAGAGAGCTTAAAGGCAAATTATCTTGAAAGCCTTCTCCACTGTGTAAACTTTCATTGCCTTCAGATTGTTGAGCTTTAGTAGCTAGCATACTACACTTCTCTCTCTTATTGAGCTACACTCACAATATTGAGGAGAGATTTTGGTGAGCATCTTTCCCTAGTGGAGCTCACCTTTGGCTAAGCTCAAGGAGCACTAGAGACAAGTACTTAGAGCTTCTGGATAGCTAAGGCACATCAACTCAATAAGGAGCATCCCACATATTGAGCAACTTGCAACATCAACCATATTGTGGTAATATTTGCTTGACCTTGTACTCATTTGCATTCATATTTATTTTTACTATTGCTTTGCTTTCGCCAGATACATCGGGAGCTTGAGAACATCCTCCAGAGACACCAGAGGTAGTGCACACTTACCGGAGACACCAAGTGTTGTAGTTTGGCTTGCTTGTGAGCAAGTAGTAGGGTTTGTATATTGGCCTAGGTTGTAATAGCACCTAAATGAAACATACCTAAGCTCGGTAGTGAGCTTTAAAAAAGTGGACGTAGGTCCGAGTGTCGAACCATTATAAAACTTGTGTTGTGGTGTGTGATTGTGTGATTGCTTGTTTCTTCATTGCTCTATTTTATACTACTCTTATCTATCATACGCTTGATATCATTCTTCAGTAGTTACATTTGAGCACACACTCACTTAAGTGAACTAATTGTAAAAGGAATCAATAACTATAACAAGGTAAATTTAAAAAGGAGCAAATTAATTTAAAGAAATCCTATTCACCCCTCTCTAAGATTATTTGTGTGACATTTTAATTGGTATCAGAGACTAGGTTACTCACATAGGGCTTAACATCCCGAGTAAGATCCTAGTTAAAATCCTAGATGGCTAGAGAAGATAGTGGTATGTCCATTAGCACCCCTCCATTTTTCAATGGAACTAATTATGGGTATTAAAAATCTCACATGGAGATTTTTCTAAATGTGTATGACCCTAGAGTTTAGAGTATGATTGTTGATGGCTACACCTAGCCCGACAAGCCTAGGAGTGAGTGAACTCCCACCGAGTCAGATGCTCACAAGTTCAACTTTAGGGCATTGAATGTCATAGCCAGTGGTCTAGCCCCAGATGAATTTAGGAGGATAGTTCATCTAAAGATGGCAAAAGTAGCATGGAAGCTTCTCTCGATTACCCATAAGGGTACAAGTGCCATAAAGATGTCCAAGCTTCAAATGTACACTGCACAACTTGAAGCTTTAAGGATGGAGGATGACAAGGAGGTCTCCCAATTCAATGCCAAGTTATCAAACTTGGTAAATATCATGAGAAGTCTAGGTGATGACATCCCCGAGTCTAAGGTGGTTTGGAAAGTACTTAGGTCCCTACCCAAAAGGTTTAGGCCTAAGGTCACCGCCATAGAGGAGAGTAAAAACCTATAAGTCATGAAGTTAGAGGAGTTAATTGACTCACTTTAAACCTTTGAAGCATCCATTAAGGAACCTACCAAGAATAAGGGCATTGCCCTTAAGGTAAAAGAGCCCTCCGAATCGAATGAAGATTCGGATGATGACTTGACCCTTATTGCTAAGAGGTTTAAGAAGTTCTTTAGGAGAAATACCAAGGATTACTCCAAGAACAAGCAATTGAAGAAGTCATATCCCGGTTACAAAAATAAGAAGGACTTCTCTAAAGAACCTCCCATTTGTTATGAATGCAAAGGAAGGGGACATATTGTCGAAGATTGCGACAATAAAAAGAACAAGTGCAAGTCAAAGGGTAAGGCCATGGTGGCCACATGGGATGATGAGTCCGAGATTAACACCAAATATCTATATCAAATAAGCTGTTAAACTCCAGATTATGCATATCCATGAACATGCAAATAGTAACATCATGGGCCATCCAACTGGCCAACATACACCTAACTGTCCAACTAGAGTATTAACATCCAAATAAAACCAATTCTCATACATCATCGTCTCATACATGGAGTACTAGAAAATATATATAAATTGAAAGTAAAAAGGGAAAGCGGTCCTCTCGTCTAGCAAGTTAACTAGGACTGAACCTGCAAGATAACATGTGCTACGAGGTGCCTCCTGAAATGGTGTTTAAAACATGGGTAAACTATAAAACCCGTGAGAAAACATATATAATGTCTCATGGAATAAATCAAATGTCATGAGTATGGAATGATATCAAATCATAACAAACAGATATATAAGAGTTGAACTAACTACAACAATGATTAAAATCTAACAAGGGTGTAGAAGTAATATGCTAAATCAACAAGAGTCTATATCTGAAATCAATAAAGTGTGGCTCATAAGGAAAGTGCAATATGTAATGCAAATGTTTTCTTCAAAAATACTCATAAATAATTAGGCATTAGCACCTCTAAAATAGGTTTGCCTTAGCTAACTGATATCAAAACAGATGTATGCCTATAGAAGCCTAATGTAGCTCGCAAACTCATGTGACCCATGAAAGGTTTCCAACAAAACATACTTCAGATCAAAATAACTCAACCCATGAAGGGTTCCTGAACCAAATCTCATCAAAACACCTCATAACAAATCCAACGGATTAACCCACGTTGGACCTCTAACAAAACTGAAATCAGGTAACCCATGTAGGGTCTCTACAAAAAGAAAATCCCATATGACCCATGTAGGGTCTCTAATAAAATTGAAATCTAGAATAAAAATGGTGGGTAACTAGTGTCGCCTTCACCAATTAATGTCACTCGGTGATTGGGTCTAGAAATGGGTCATAAGATCGATGTAACTCGCAAAAATCCTCTAGGGCATTAAGGGTTATCTTGCAAAAACCCCCTAGGGCATCAACGGTTAGCCCGCAAAAATCCCACAAAGCATCAAGGGTTAGCCCACAAAAATCCGTTGGTGGACAACTAGTGTCTTCTTCACCTAGAAATGTGACCTAGTGATTGGGTACCTGAAATGGGTCATCAAACCAGTATAGCCCTTAAAAATCCCCCCAGGGCATCAAGGGTTAGCCCGCAAAAATCCCCTAGGGCATCAAGTGTTGGTGGGCAACTAGTGCCGTCTTCACCTATTAATGTCACCTGGTGATTGGGTCCAAAGTAAAATCTTTGGATGCGAAACGGTACTTTGAAATCCATGCATATATCCAGTAATATGTAATTGCAGATACAATGCAAGAGATGTCCATGTAGTAGAAATTCATAAGTGATACCATATAAAACCCATACCTAAAACCAAACGGAAAGTAATAGCTCACACTCACACCAAAACCAAATACTCAGAGATTACTTTTCTAACTTTGTATAACCAACGATAGTATAAATGTCTCAAACAAGTCATGTGGATGCAATGATACTAATATGGAGCTCATCAAATCAAGTGTAATTATATACAATTAAGTAGAAAGCATAATAATGGCATCAATGAGAAACTAACATATGAGATAGCATAAGAAATAAAGCTTGGAATCCAGTTAAAGTAAGTAAGTAGTACCAACTAACAATGTTGATATGAATAGGAGTCTCAACTATGGGAAAATCAAGGCAAACATCAAGCATAAGGAGTACTAATCATTTTCCGCTTTTTAATTTAAGAAGAATCTAGCCTTCTCACATTCAATTATAAAGAGAAACTTAGAATTTTTAATGACTCATGATAGTAATTAAAGAGAATGAGTAAATCTTAGCTAACACGTGCTCAACATGGATTAGATCAAGCAAAACACTTATAGAATCCAAAAATTCATGTAATCAAGCGTTCTGCCAAGGAATAATGAAATGAATAATTCTATGGAATGTGTATAATCACCAACTCACAACATCTATCGCAAGAAACAATGAAAATCTGTAATCTCTCCTAAAATGGTAACCAAAAATGGAGGAAAGTGCAGAAAATCAAGGGAGTAGAGAAATCAATATGAGAACTTATTAATTCTCCATGGATTTAGTAATTGGATGAAGGAAACTAATCAAACTTTAAAGAATTGACAATAAAATGATACAGAAATCAAAATACTAATCAAAACAATGAATAACCATGAATAAATCAGTTGGGGAACAAAGGAGTATCACATCATGTATGAACACTCCCAAAATACTCATAAAACTAAGCATCAAGTGGAGGAAACTTTCCAAACTTCATTGATGAAATAAACCAAGTGATGGGAAACCAAGATTTCATCCAAAATGAAGAGTGCTAATGAATAAAAGTATAAGAATCCAATGGAGTAGCACACCATGTATGAGAACTCACCAAAACTCAATTTCTTCCTTCTTTAAGTTCCAAATCCTTCCAAAACTTCTTTTCCTCTCCCTCTAACTTTTGTAAAATGATTAGGTTTAACATAATCAATTAGAAAAAGAAAATTTAGGATGAAAACAATCTATCTCAGCAAATTTTCAGAGTTAGGAGTGAAACATACCCAATTGGGGAAGAACTCCCACACTTAGCTCAAAAACTTTTCCTAAACTCTCTAACTCTTTCCTTATTTTTTTTAATGAGAAAATGATCTAATTCAGGTTTTAGTAGGGTTATAACTTGCCCATGATGAGATCTCATATGTTTAGAGGACCAATGAGCAAGTGCCACATAAAAAAAAAACCAATTTTAGGAATTATCGGCCTTTTTTTTTGCGTTCCTGATGTGGGGTGCCCCTCACAACTGTGGGGTGCCTAAGACCCCCATCTAGGGTGCCCCAAGTTGTACACCTCGGGCGCCCAAGTAGTGGTTAGGGTGCCCGGCCTGCGCAACTCGAAACTCCCTAGATTTTTTTTTCAGAAAAAACACTCCATAATATATTGTCCATAACATTCTATAGAAAACTCCAAATTGGGGGCCATTTGTTGTGTTAGAAAGAAGACTCAAAAACCTTTCCAACAAGATTGTCCCATCCTCTAATTCCCCGAGAATTCATATCAGTGGGCCCAAAAAGTTACCCTAATTATGAAATCTGGATAATTTTTGAACTTGAGTAGTTTGTGATCCAACTTGAGTTCTATACTTCTAAATTGGTCCAAGGGGTTCCTAACTCACTCTAAGGTCTTTATAAATATGTAAAATATAATTTTACCCTTGTGGAGGCAAAATTATAGTTTTACCCCTTAAGTGCAATACGGGGTGTTACATGTACTACCTCTGGTATAGGAAAGCAAGGAGGGGTCGGCCCTTTATGGATGTGCCCATGGAGGAGTTGGATTAATTGGCCTACTCTCCACCTCTTGCTGCTCATAGAAGTGCCTACATGCTCTAGTCCTTTATCTCTTAGCAATGTTTCTTTTTTGCTTTTACTCAGGGAATAATACCCTCTTTTTTTATGGTTTACTTTCTTTCATCCCCCGTAGTGGTTTGAACCTGGTTAGAAGCATTAAAATTTTGAACTCCATGCTAGCCTGAGCATGCTGTTGATTGTGACTCGTATACGAGGTTTGGGTGGTGATACTACACAATTCTCATTCCTCTGGCAATGTATGGCCTTCAGTAGGTCTTGCTTTAAATTTCTTTTTCTTATTGTGTGAGTTTCTTTGAAAACCAAGTGGCCTAAGTTTTCCATTTTGGTTTCCAGTTTATTCCTCAGCTTGACCCCTCAGCATAATGGGAACTTCTGTGAGTGTTACGTGTATTGTGGTCAGATTCTGGCCTTCTAACAGTGAATGGTAATTTTCATTTGCAACTATAACTTTGTGCGAATGAGACTTTTTCTCATGTTGATAGTGCGCGAATGTGGAATCCATATTTTCATTTGCAAGTGTATTATCGCGCAAATTTTGTCATTTTTGTGAGCGTACATTCTTGCACAAATTGTAAACATTATGTTCATTCGCAAGACACATTGCAACTGTGGGTCTATGGGCCCACCAGAGTCACTGATTTGTGCTCTCTTAGCAGTCAGGGTCCACTGGTTGAAGATTGGTCTCAAACTTAAGCATCTAGCATTTTTTCTTTTCTTGAGTGCAGTCGTTTGTGACGGTGAATATTCCTTCGCGAATTAATCATTTTAATCTCACTTATGGGTTGTAAGTTTGGCGAATATGGATAGTCATGTTCATTCATGTAATTTAGCAGTGGCGAATGGAAATCTAGGATTTTTCCCAAATCATCAACTTGTATTTTTCGTGAAGTTTCAATGATCTTTTGTAGGGTTTCAAATCAGACTTACATATCCAATGCTTCCTTAAGTTACTCAGGGTAATTTAAGGAGTATAGGCCCTTGGTTTAGTTGGTGTCAAACCAGGTTTTCTCGGGATTGTGGGTGTACCATCTTTGATAGATATAGGCATCACTGCAGCCACATAGGGGGAGACTGAAGCCTCAACCTCTAATGAAGTCAGAGAAATCAGAGCCTCAACCTTTAGTTGGGAGACCGAAGCCTCAACCATAGGTGACATTTGGGAGACCAAACCCTCAACTGTAGGTGTTGCTTGGGAGACCGAAGCCTTAACCATAGGTATTGCTTGGGAGATTGAAGCCTCAACCATATGAGCAAATGGAGGTGGGGACACTAAAGCCTCAACCTATGTTTTTTATGTGGCCAAATGGCGTCATGGTGAACCGGTGGAGGATCCCACGGTTGCAACTTCATTGAGGTACCTATGAAAAAGAGAGACACCATTAATACAACAGAACTTAAAGAAAAATGAGAGGAAATTATAGTCCCATCGGGCAAGCCAGAAATTTGCAACACCAAATTTTGAGCCGTGTATGAGACGAAATTTGTTGAACAAATTACCTAGCCATTTTAGGGGTTAGTTGATTATTTTATAGGTGGGCACTAATACTCCAAGTTTGGGAGACTTGTTATTCACTACCATTCAACACAACAAACCTCTAATTAACCTTAAGTTTCTCAATTTGTATTATGAAGAGGAAGTTGCATGAAATATAAAGAATAAAAGAAGATGAGAAGAAGATAACAATTTCTTTTATTTAATAAATATGGATATAAACTTTGCTACTCAAACACTGGTAAGTTTACCTAGCCATAGCCTATTTGTCTTCAAGCTTCCTGTGATATCTTCCTTGGAGAGATCGCAAAGGTATAATGGACTTGCTTTCCTCTTTTGGAAGATAGGTAAACATATAAACCTTCAAAGGAATGGGGTAAAGTTTGCCTGAATTTTGAGAACAATGTTTGCTTGAGAACTTGAACTTGTAATCGATATTCCAACATTTTTTTCTTGTGTAGCCTTGAAGGTATTTGTAGGTGCAAAAATGGGTTAGAAAATAGTCCTTGTTCAGGAAGAACTCTATCTCTTTTATGGCTCTCATATTAGAGTGGGATTCTTCAATCATTATCTCGAACATATAGGTGCCTCTTCTATGCGAGAATGTACATTTTTTTCAGTTTCCTAGGTGGTTAAGGAACTCATAGAAGTCATGGTTATCCAAAATAACCATCATAGAAGAAGATAAGGTTAAATTTCAGTTTCTAGTTTCCGTAGTGTGTGAATATGAACAATGCGATCGAGCACCTTTTGGTGGCAAATGTGCATATCTGAAGGCATTTACTTTTGGACGAATGTAATTATAATTTTTTATTCACCAAAATTGAGTGTCGTGAATGTCATGTAATTTGGACATTCGCACGCTTTTGGGTTTCTACATCAAGGAAATCACCGAAGTTGCTACCGTGGATCAAGCTTTAAAGGATCAAGATCAAATTTTACAAGCATTAAAGGATCACTTGCGAGTTGCACAACAAAGAATAAAACATCAAACCGATCAACAAACCGAGAGGTCTTTTGAGGTAGGTGTGTCACACCCCGAATTTGGGAGCCGAGAAGTGGGCCGGGTTCAGATTTGTGACATGGGAATGACCCACCCCAAACTCATTTCTCATATGGAGAGACCAACGTGCTCGGAGTGGGGTCATCCAACCCACTTTCCCATTCATATCATATTCCAAGTAATAGATTATCCTTTCAAGTTTATCCATTAAGTCATATCATTTTTAAGTCCATTTCCAACATAACCCATTACAATGGAATGATAATAACACTAACATGATCCAAATAAGTATAGCAGAGATATGTATAAAATCAGTCTGAAAACATCTAATAGTCATCTAAGGTAGAAAGGGTTAAACTTGCTCACAAATACACATACATCCCATATCCCCACGAGTATAACAAGTAATAAAAGGTACATATCCCATCAAAGTAATCTATAAAATAAAAATTAAGCCAAAATGAAGTATCCAGGCCAACCACTCAACCACCAACCATCTCTCTCAACCTAAGGTGTAGTCTAACCTATACACCTACACATTTACGGGTGGTGCCAATTGGGATAAGCTTGACAGGCTTTGCGTGAGGGTATGCTTTTTATACAATACTATAGGAGATTTAAAATAATCACAATAGCAAATAGAAAGAATCACAATAGTTTACATAATCAAAGTAGGAATGAGAGTACATCACATTTACTAAATATGTTTCCCTACTATGAAACAAGTATACACATGCCACAAGATGACTACAAGAGAGTCCAAAGGGACCTAAATTAAATTTTGCATATGCCACATACCAAGTACTATATGTATGTGCCAAGTGCTACAAGCAAATCACAATTGTGTCTCACCACATATTATATCTAAATGTAGATAAACCATGAAAGGTCTCCAATAAAACAAATCACATGAACCATATAAGGTCTCCGATAAAGTAAATCACATAACTCATGTAAGTTTCTGACAAAACATATCATATAGCATATATTAGGCCACTAGGGCCATCTTCACTTATTAATATGACTCGATGATTAGGTATCTATAGCCACAAGGCTAACCCATAAATGGTTCTATAAGCCCACGAACGGCAAACCGCATAACTGTCTCTGAGCCCACGAGGGGCAACCCACAGAGGGGTCTACGGGACTACGTCTAGCCAACACATATAAGAGTCTTCGGGGTCATAAAGACCATACACATATATAAAGGTCACAAGGACCAATCTACTTAGGGGTTGTCGGACCCAATAAGGCATATTCCCGCATAAGGGTATCATATCAAACCCTTACGTTTAAAACCATGTTCTAAACTATATTTTTTATAAAATTAAGGTAGATACTACATAATCATGTCATTTTAAAATATCTACATATTCAATCTCATGAAGAGTGCCACGAGTGTAGTAAAAAATCACATAAAAGGTACCAAATTCCTACAAGTAAATGAAGGTGCTTGACCCAAATATAAGAATATATAGGGTATTCAAAGATGTAAAATCATTTTATGCCAATTTTCCTAAATGTTAAAAACCAAGTGTCTCAAGTCCTCTAAAAACTCATATAGAAATCTCATGTAAAGGCTAAGTTAAAATCTTGGAGTAAATCAAGCTTATGATAACATGCATATTCCACTAAGAGATATCACATGATATAAATAGTAGCCACAAGAGGATCGATAGAATTACCCACAATTCATCATGATATAACATGAATTGAAAGAAACACACCAAAAGTCATAATGTATTAATATAGGAAGTCAATATAATATCACAAATTGCATTAAGCTAATATATTTGAAAGAATTTATCATAGGAGACATTAGACTCATACAAGGAATCCAAAGACAATCAAGAAACATGTGAAAAATATGTAAAATCTGTAAGAAGCATTTTATCAAACATGTAGAGTATAAGCATTAAGGAACTCAAAAGAAATTAAAGGGTAAACCTAATATTCACCACAAAAAACCTTTCAAATCTCTATGACCATGTAAATCAAACTCCCAAACTTTTTTACATATGTTAGAGACCATCCTCACCATCCCACAAAACTCCATTCACAATATCACATCTCCATACCCCAAGAACATCATGAAAATCATTAAGGAAATACAGTCATCATGCTCATATCAAGGAATCGTGATCAATCTATAAGAAATCAATATTCTCAAAAAGAAATAGAGATGAATCTACCAACATCAAGTCTAAGATCCTAGGAAAGAAAAGTGAGCATAAACAATATATCCAACTCACACAATCTCAATATGAATATATGTGAAACCACTAAATCCAAGACAAAAGAGTGAGGACAAGTGACAATTGTTATGTCATTGAACCCTATTCTCAACAAGGGGACACTTGTCTCATGACCCAAAAGGATGAGATCAATCTTTAGCATCAAAGATTAGGACATCTCAACTTTAGGGATTTTGCAAAACTTAGCAAGAAAGGAATAGTCAAAGACCTTCCCAAGCTAAGCAAGATTGACAATCCATTGTGCAAAAGTTGTCAAATGGAAAAAGCAAACTAGAATCCCTCATAAGAAGACTACTCTAAGAGTGACATCTAGACCCATAGAACTTCTTCATATAAACTAAGCCGGTTCAACTAGAATGGAGAGTCTAAGTGGCAAGAGATATTTTATGGTGGTGGTTGATGATTTCTATAGATTCACATGGATAGCATTTCCAAGAGAGATATCTAAGGCTTATAACAAATTCTTGAACATTTGTAAAAAAAAAATTCAAGTTAAAAAGGATTAACCATCAAATGAATTCAAAGCAATAATGGAAGAGAATTTAATAATCATAAATTCTCAAATTGGTGTGAAAAGTTAGGAGTAAAACATGAGTTTTCAGCCCCTAAAACTCCTCAACAAAATGGAGTAGCTGAAAGGAAGAATAGAATTATTCTTAACATGAGTACATCAATGCTTATGAGCAAAAACATAGTTAAGAGATTTTGGGCTAAAGCAATTAGCACCTTATGCTATGTCTCTAACCATGTTTATTTTAGGTTAGGTATGTTCAAAACAACCTATGAATTATGGAGTGAAAAAAAGTCAACTATTAAATACTTTAAAGTATTTGGTAGCACTTGTTATGTTCTTTGGGATAGAGAACATTTAGGCAAGTTTTATGAAGAGAGCGATGAAGTTATGCTCTTAGGATACTCCACTACTAGCAGAGCCAACCATGTATACAACATTAGGACTTGCACTATGGAATAGTCAATTAATGTAGTAGTAAATGACTTTGAGACAACTCATGAGCAAGGAAACTTACTGGTTGTGTTGTCTGATCATGAGAATGAGAATTCATCTCACTTGGAAATTGAGAAATAGTAAGAGGATCAAGAAAAGCACTATTCTCATTAGTCACTCTTACTTCACATCTAAAATAGAACCAAAACGTGTTAGGGAGACTCTAAATGATCCGGATTGGATCATGGCCATGTAAGAGGAACTAAATCAATTCTAAAGGAATGATGTATGGTTTCTCACGGATAGGGGTGGGCATGGGCGGCCCTAGCCCGGCCCTCAAATTGCCCAAAAAAGCCCGGCCCAAGCTAGGCCTGGTGAGGGCCCGAGCCTGGCCCGAGGCCCGCACTTTTACATATATAATATATATGTATTATATATAATATACTAATTATTTTAAAATTATCAATAGTATATAGCTTAGTTGATAAA
>JAOXJP010227411.1:0-11309 GCA_025762735.1 Platanus orientalis | reverse complement strand
CCCCTCACCCATCAACACTCAACCCTTTATCTTTCTTTTTTAGCTTTTCTTTTCGCTATAAAACAAAACCCAAAACCCTTTGAGAAAGTGAGACAGACTTTCACACATATTCCCTGTGAGATCCTCTCCCCGTCTTTCTTTGCATTTCGAATGGAGGAGGAATCCACGGCAATGGACGTGAAAGGCGTCCCAACTCACGGTGGGAGTTACGTTCAGTACAACGTCCTCGGCAACTTATTCGAAGTCTCTGCCAAATACGTCCCTCCAATACAGCCAGTCGGCCGTGGTGCTTATGGCATAGTTTGGTAATCTTGCCTTTTCTTTTGCTCTTCTTTGGATCTTCTTTTATGATGTTTTGATGATTCAGGCCTAAATATGTTCAAATAATTGTCATAATTGAATTGATTTATATGGGTTTTAATGCAAAGGCTATATGGGTTTGCTCTCGATTTGTTGTATATGAAGCTCTCTGTTCGATTCTTGCACCAAATCTAATCTTGTACACAAGTTTGGAGTTTTTGAAACTATTGTTGAAGACCCATCTTCTAGATAGAGCGATGGGCCGAAGCCTGCTGGAATCACACAGTTTGAATGTTCCTAACCATCTTACTAGTCCTTTTGAACGGTCTACACAATTATATAGTCCATGTCTTGAATGGGTAGGGTTATCAATTAATACAATATTTTGACGCTTTTAGCTCATCTAAGAAGTTGTCTGTTCCTATCAAAGAAGGGGCACACACACACACAGAGATGTTGCAACTTGCAATCATCAATGAATTGTAGTTACATAAGTACACAAGAATTTATGTATTAGTTTCTTCATAGAAACTTAACCCTTTTTTATGGTGTATCTTATATTCTGAGTTGCTTTTCATTTTTTTTTTTATTTATTACAGTTGTGCAACAAATTCCGAGACAAATGAAGAAGTTGCAATTAAGAAAATTGGGAATGCGTTTGATAACAGGATTGATGCGAAAAGAACACTTCGTGAAATCAAACTACTTTGCCATATGGATCATGAAAATGTACTCAAAACTTATATAGAACAGAGTTGTGTTATTATTCGACTGTGCATTAAATCACAGATGATCTTGATAGTTTGGCTTTTTTACTACTGCAGATTATCAAAATCAAGGACATCATACGGCCACCTCAGAGGGAAAACTTCAATGATGTTTACATAGTATATGAGCTAATGGATACGGATCTACATCAAATAATACGTTCTACCCAATCATTAACTGATGATCACTGTCAGGTAATTGAGTTGTTTCTTTTGCCTCTAGTAAACAATTGGTTACCAAAAATGAACAAATGCCTTTGTATTGTGCTAAAAATGAGAATCCTAGGCTCCAAGTCATGAATTAATACTGAAATATATCATTTGTTTTGGTCTTATTATGCTGAAGTCCTAATATGGTTTATATATTCTTTACAAACATACCTATATGCAGAAATAACATAAAAGAGGAAAACAACACTCTATCTTCCTAGCACTTCCTCTGAGGCACATGATATCTTAAATTAAAATTTTCTTGAAAGATTGTCTTGCCTTCTGTAAGTTCCATGTAGAATTTTGACTAGCCCATTTAATTTGATGGACTATGCAGGGGCTTTATCTAGCTTGCCTCAACTTTCCCTCATACAAAGTGGTTGTTCATTTCAATATGGTGGTGAAGAATCTGTTTGAGCTTGTTTAAAATGTTCAAGATAATCAATGCCATGCAATTGCTGAAGCTGTTTGGCATCTGCACCTCATCACATAAATTCAAGTTTTCTCCCTAGTTAATGAATAATGGATGAATCATGACACCTCCTTTCGTAGAATGCTACTACTCATTCAACAAGTTTAAAGATAGAATGGATTTTTCTTGTCTGATTTCTTGAAAAGATCATCTAGCTCTAGTGTAATTAATTTCCACTTCAAGGAATTCTGTATGCCAACCAATATTTTTCAGGTCAAATTTTATTCTCACTTTCCAGTTCCTCTTCCGTGTCCATAATGCCTCTCTTTATTTTCTTCATCTTCTCCTTTTTTTGGATGAGAAAAAGAAGAATTTATTAAAAAATGATAAAAGAGAGGCATAAGGACAAGATCCCCCCTACAAGACAAAGAAAAAAGGAATTCCAAATAGAACTCAACATAGACCGAACCGCTCCATCAACCTGTAATCACGTTACACCAATCCCTTACAAAAGCCCTTTCTTCAAGAGTGGCATACCCTTTAGCCCCAAAGACCAATTTCTCCTTAACCCTTGTGTGGACCTTGAAAGAGGGTTTGGCATAATAATTAAACTCCCTATTGTTATGCTTCGGCCAAAGGGGCCAACACACTGCTTCCAGCACCATCCTCCTACCAAAACAAATGAGTGCATCACTCCACCATCCCTCAATAAGGCTATAAACATTGTGGGGTGGAACTTAAACCAAACCAAACTCTTGCATAGTCCAATACCACATTTCCCAGGTGTATGGGCAATGAAGAAGTAAATGGGAGATTGTCTCCCCCTCCTTGTAACAAAGAAGGCAAATACTCGTGAGTTACATACCTATATTGATGGACTGGATTACCTCAATTACCATGAATAGCATGAGGACTGTATCAATACCATTATAATGGGTTCCTCCCCAAGAAAGATCCCTTAAGCTAAATTTTGATGGGGCATCCAAAGGTAACCTAGGGCTACGTGGATTTGGATGTGTGATTTGGAATTTGAGTTGTCATATAATTCGAGTCATTTGCGGCCCGTTAGGTGAACATGACTCCATAAAGGCCGAAAATGTTGGTTTGCTAATGGGTCTTTGCGAGCTGAAAAAAAACGAAAGCTTGTAAGACCATTGTAAAAGAGGATTCATCATCGGTAATAGGATGGGGAAAAGGCATTGGGGATGGCCGGTGGAAGTTGAGAAATTATATAAATGAGATTTGGGATTTCTCCCTGAAATTGGGGATAAAGCTTATTCAAGCTCCTAGAGAACAAAATGCAATGGCAGATAAATTGGCTGATTGGGGGGTTGGAGAATTTTCTTTATTCATAGGGAGTGAGTTTCCGGTGGGCTTTGAGTAGGTTAGCTGATTTAGCTCTTGTTATTGTATTAGTATTGTAATCTGTTCTTTCTTCAATAAAATTGTTGTCAATTATCCCAAAAATATATCTATTCTAGGAGAAAGAAGGCTAATCAACAAGCCTTAATTTGGCATGATGATGGATCTTGGGATCTCATTTGAGATCAATCTTGTTTTTATGTCTTTTTATTGTTTACATGGTTTTTGTGTGGTTAGGGTTATTTTTGTCATTGCAATGTATTAGACAATGGGTTCAGTCATTAGGTTTTCTTTTTTAAGTTTTCTTTTAATGTTTTTTAATGTTCCCTAGGTTTTGGTTAAGTTGTTAGAGTTATAGAGATTTTTTGCATACTTTTATGTGTAAGGGCAATATTGCAATTCTGGTCAATAGGGTTGGATGCCCCACCCATTGGAACATATAAAGAGTTCTTATAAGTCCAGTTTTAAGGCATGAATATTGAATTTTGGCCATTACCACTGTTTGGTTGAGTGTTTCCCAAACCCTAGGAGTGATTCTAGATGATTCTTCTTCTTCCTTCAGTTCTTCATCTTTTATCTTCTTACGTCTTTTCATATTGCAAAGAAATATTAAAGATATCACAAGATAAAGTTTTTTTTTTCTTGTCTTGTTTATGTTTATTTCTTTTTTGACAAGTAAGGACATTTAGTTTTAAACTGAGAGAAACTACATGTTGAAATATATTAAGCATATTAACTCTAACCTCTCCTCCAACCTTAGGGTTGTAGGAAAGATAGTTAATTGCTTTATTTAAGATGGTATCAAAGCAGGCTTTAGGTTGTGAGTTCAAATCTCCCCATTGATGCAATTATTCTACTAGGCTCTTTGTGCACATGTATGCATGTTATATAGACTCGCACCTTTCTCTGCCGCATTCATTGTCCACAAGTGTCTCTCCTACCTGGGAATGTTGAAATATATTAAGTATATTAACTCTAATCTCTCCTCTAACCTTAAGGTTATAGGAGAGACAGTTAATTTGCTTTATTTAAGACTACAAGCACTAGTAGTACAAATAGCCACTCTCAACAACATAAGAAAAACAACAAAAAACCAAACCAAAAAAAAACCCTGCTACAAGTATTTGATTTTGTTATAAGGCGGGAGCAACGAAGTCCACATGATATCATGGACAAAGCTTTGTCAAAATTTTTGTGAGGTTTTATTGCAACGTCCTTGAAAATCTTTGTGTTTCTTTCCAACCATAGACTCTTACATATGGAAAATGGAGCACAACTCCATATAATCTTTCCTTTGGGGCTGAACGCATGAGGAGTTCTATAATCCCAAGAAGAGTAGACTTCTTTCACCAAAGAGGGGAATACCCATCTTATGCCAAACCTTTTCAATATTGTGCTCCAAAGAAAAGAGGCAACCTTGCAATGAATGGGGAGGTGGTTAGTTGATTCAGTCTCGAAGCAACACATGACTCATTTGTTGGGGGTGATCAGACCACGGGAGACTAGGAGATCCACGATTAGAATTCTGATGAGGTTAACCAACCAAAGGAAGAAACAATCCTTGGATGGAATGGATGGGTTCCAAGTGGACTTGGTCGGAAAAGAGTTTGGCTCCCACGCATGCTGTCATGGATTGAAAGAATGGCTGGACAGAAAAGGATCCGTCCTTGCACCTATTCCAAATCATTCGATCATCTTCCTCCCTATTTCCAAGGGCTGTCGAATCAAGCAAGGACATCAACTGACCCACAACATCAACTTCTCAATCATTGAGGTTTCTTCTAAAATGCAGGTTCTAAGAGAAAAATGATTTGGATCTAATCATGTACTCTTTAGCCACACTGTCTTTGTTATGAGCCATAGAGAAAAGATTAGGGAATAGGCTACTAAGAGGTTTGGTAGAACAACACGGATCCTTCCAAAACCTCACTATTTTCCCATTGTTCACCTTAAACGAGCGCAAATTGGAAAGGGAATCCCTACCTTTATAGATACATTTCCATAAGCCACACCCATAAGAACCCATTGGCTGCTTACTAGGCCATCCCCTTCCTCCTCCCTGAACTTGGAACGTATAACCTTCCTTCAAAGGTTTTGCCTTTCAACCCCAAAATTCCAAAGTCATTTGCTGAGGAGAGCTTTATTCATAAGATAAATGGACTGCAACCCCAATCTGCCGACTACCTTGGGACTACAAACCGAGTTCCACCCTACCAAATGAAGTTTCTTCTCTCCCCTAGAACCATGCCATAGGAAATCCCTTTGCAAGCTCTATCTTTTTAGCTACCAGGGAAAGAACTTCAAACAATGATAAAACATAATTAGGGATTTCAGCCAGCACAGTCTTAACGAGGGTAAGCTTGCTGCCCTTAGAAAGCCATCAACCTTTCCATTCTGACAACTTCCGATCCAATCTTTCAAGGATAGGATCCCAAACTGCAGAGGATCTACACTTTTTCTCGGGCAGCAACCCAAGATATGAAGAAGAGAACAAGTCAATTGCACATCTCATAATCTCCCTCATATGTGAGACATTGCCCACCGCCATGATATTATGTTTCAAGAGATTCATCTTGAGACTTGAATCTGCCCCCAAGAGAAGTAATAAACATCTAAGATTTCGAAACCCCTCTAGATCCAACTCAAGTAAGAAAAGAGAATTCTTCAACAAACTGAATTAAGGAGATAGGGGTACCTTCAAACCCAAACCTAAAACTCAACATTAACCCACAGACATAACCTTCTGCACTAATTTCCCCAGCATCTCTAAAGTCATGATGTATAGCTATGGAGAGAGAGGGTCCCCCTATCTCGGCCCATGACTCCTTTGAAGAACCCTTTAGAAGACCCATTAATCAAGAATTCAGGGCCACAAAGCAAGCCGACAATAAGCAAGTTTTAATCCAATTTCTCCAACGTTGGTCGAATCCCATACTTACCATGGTTTGATCAAGGAAGCTCCAGCTGACATAATCATACACCTTTCCATATCTATTTTGCAAAGCATCCCTAGGTTACCCTCTTTCAATCTTCAGTCTATCCATTCATTTGCAATCAAGGAACAATCAAGAATCTGCCAACCTTTAATAAAAGCACATTGGGTAATAGATATAATATTATCCAGAACTTCACTCAAGTGAGTAGCTAAGACTTTAGAAAGTGACTTGTAAAGGCTTCTAATAAGACTAATAGGTTGAAAGTCCCTAATCTTGTTAGCTCCTAGCTCCAAGTCTAAAAATTTGTCAAGAATATCTTTCCTCGACACATCCTAGAAGACATTAAAAAATCTCATGGGAAAACCATCAGGCGTAGGGGCCTTATCACCTGGAAGGCTCTTTAAAATTAAAGCAGACAAAATATCCTCTTCCTCAAAGGGTCTCAAGCCAATCTACCTTCTCTTTAGGAATATGATCCAAATCCATCCCCTCCAGAAAAGGTATGTGAGGAAAAGGCTTCTTATACAGATCCTGAAAATAATCCATAATGTGTTCTTTTATTCGCTTCACATCTTTTAACCATGAATCCCCATCTTTATTACGAGTTATACTATTCGATTTCTCTCACAAGGAAGAAATTTTATGGAAAAAGGTTACATAGCTTATTTCTATAATTCTGTTGTGTTGAATTTTTTGGAACAAGTCGGAGTTTTGTGTATTTCATATGCTTTTATTGATTCGTTTATGCTGAAATTGTACCTGTATGTTCTTTATACATGTCTTTATTGCCATTCTAAATTGTTAGCATTAGTGCCCTTGCAAACCATCCTTAGACTTCTACATTTATTATTTATTTGCCTAAACAGAGTGGAATGGTGGAACAGGATTCGTGTAGCCGACCCCAAATAATTGGGATAAGGTTGTTTGTTGTTGTTGTTGTTGTAGTATTTGCAAATTTATGTTATAAATCCATGATATACATTTATGTTGATGAGTCTATTTTATACATATGGCATAAAAGGGCTTTCAATGAAAAGTTGTATCCTTAGGGAACACTTCAGGAGAACTGGTGGACAATTATAAATTGTTCCCCAAGGGAGGACTGATTCTCCAATTATTAGTGTGGACCTGGAATGCTCTTGATTGTGGGTGAGTTGGTACAACTCACTTTCAAGGTCATTGTATGTGAGATGATTGTCGTTTGCAGTGTAATTTATTCTCGGTCACGGAAATGTTACTTCATAACACTGGGTGTACATTTAAATGTTAGAAACTTGATTTTTTTAAATCGTCCATGGTGATTTTCATCAAAATATTATCTAATATAATATTTATTTTGAATAAAAATAACTTACCTTACTTTCTTTGCATAAAAATGATGCTAAGAAGAATTCTTGAAGTTCCCCGACTTTTTTTAGATCCAAACGCTTGGATTTCTTCAATAGATTCACAACTAAATAACCTTAACAAGTGGACCTCAGAAGAACACTGATTTTGTACTGAAGCCAACTTTTTAACAACCTTTAGTTGTGGAGTGGTGGGATTTAATGGGTGTTTATAGACCCAGAGTACCTCAAGCACACTTCTGACATGATTACACTCTTGGGGTATTTGAGTCATTTTATAAACTTTATCATAATTACCACAATTCCATTACTTAATAAATTAAGCCTAATCTCTTAGAGGTCCATTTAATCTATCATTTTAACATAGGTATCTTCCAACACTTAAGAATTCCCGTCAAATCTTCAATAACAAATATTTCTCACACATAACTCAATGATATGATTCATTCATCATCTAATTTAATTCCTTTTGCAAATAATAATTCTTTATGCAGAAAAATCATTTCAAAAATAAATATTTTATAATATAAATAAAAGCCTTTTAAAAAAAAAATGTTAATTTATTATTCCCCGGAGTTGCAAGCAATCTCACTAAATGATAGATGATAAACCTATACATTAAAGTATACATGTGGGAAACTAGTGAAGGATTTCTTTCTTAGAAACTACTCAACCACTCTGATTAACTTTTCCAATGCCCAACTAATTAGGATATTGCTCAAGGAACATCACATTTTGATCAATTATAGTATTAAATCCATTTATCTGAATGATTGTCAGAATGCTCCAGTAAATTGGGCCACTTTGCTAAGAATAAAGTAAGCATGATACTACAATATTATGTGAAAAATTCCATAAGCATCTATTCACTAGCGATCCAACTGAATGTACACCCAATGCACACAAGTATGTGGGTGTGGAGTAACACTTCTGTGACAAAAGGCAATCATCTCACATACAATGACCTTGCAATTGACCTATCCTGACTCACTCATAATCAAGAGCATTCTAGGTCTACACCAATAATTGAAGAATCAGTCATTTCTTGTGGAACAATCTATAATTGTCTACCAATTTTCCTGAGGTATTTCATAAAGATACAACTTTCCATTGAAAGCCTCTTTACCTCATATGTATAAAACATACATACATCCATCCATTAAACATAATAGACTCATCAACATAAATGTATATCATGAACATATAATGCAAATTGTGCAAATATAAACAATAACTAATAAATGCAAAAGTCTAGGGATGGTTTCCAATGGTACTAATGCTAACAATCTACTGATTGCTCTCAAAACCATTCCGATGCAAGATGTAACCCCATGTCCCTGAAATGTTGCTCAAAAGTCTTTACATTAAATCCCTTAGTAAAAAGGTCTACCAGATTTTGTTTAAAAGTAATTTTCTCAAGCACAATTTTCTTATCATGCATTATGTCTCGAAATGAATAACATGATATCCTCTTTGAAAGTGTTTTGCTTTTGCATTACATCTCGGATCCTTAGTTTGATTAAATGCACGATTATTATCTGAGACACTATCAACAATCAATAGCTCTTTGAGGAAGTTGCATAACCAAATTTCCTCATTTCCTGCTTCATTACAAGCTACATTTTCGGCTTCCAATAACTAAATTTCCTCATTTCATGCTTCATTACAAGCTATATTTTCAACTTCCATGGTAGAATCAACATTGCATTTTTGTTTCTTGTTAGATCAGCTAATAGCTCCACTATTTAAAGTAAATACTTAGACTAAAATAATTTTTTTTTCATTTTTATCTTCTTGAAATCTGATCCTGTATATCTTAAAAGAATAAGGTCATTGTCACCATAGACTAGAACAAAATCCTTTCCCTTAGTCAAATATCTTAGTATCTTTTTAACCCAAACCTAGTGAGCCTAACCAGAATTATTTTTACTTACTAAAATGACCTACTGTAAAATTGATATCTAGTTTTATACACAACATTGCATATATGAGATTTTTTATAGTTGAGGCATAAGAAATGTTTTTCATTTGTTCGCGCTCAAGATCATTTTTAAGACACATGGACACATCCAATATATCTCCTTACCTTATAGAAAACTCCGAAGCGCCATATATATTCCTTAAGAATAGTGGGAATTAAATAATTTTCTTAGTGCTCTATGTTGATGACATTCTTCTTGTAGGATTTTCTTGCTGAAACTAAAGTTTAGCTTAGTAATAACTTTAGTATGATAGACATAGGAGAAACTTTTTTTGTACTAGGGATCAAAATTCTTAGTGACAAAAAATCTAATTTGTTTGTTCTTTCTTACTCATCTTATGTTGATAATATTCTTACTCGTTTTCATATGACTGCTTGTAAACCACTAAATTTACCTATAAAACCAAAGGAAGAAATAGTCTCAGTAAATCGCTTGTATTATATTTGAGATGCTTATTTGTGTGCATAAATTGACAGTTGCAGCTTACACAATTTGTGACTCTAATCAGTCAAAATAAAACCCTCAAGTTGAGACATGTAAATCTCTTCTCCAAGGTAACCATTGAGAAATATAGTCATTACATTCATCTGTCAAATCTATAAATGTCCACCAGTTCTCTTGAGGTATTACCTGAGGACACAACTTTCCATTGAAAGCCCATTTACCCCATATGTATAAAACATCCATCTATTAAGCAACACAAACAAAATAGACTCATCAACATAAATGCATATCATAGATATATAACATAAATGTACAAATAGAAACAATAAATAATAGCAATGCAGGAGGCTATAGATGGTTTGTAAGGACATTAATGCTAACAATCTCCTACTTTCCCTCAAAACCATTCTGATTCAAGATGTAATCCCATATCTCCGACATGTTTGTTCAAAAGTCTTTATATTTAGTCCCTTAATAAAAATGGTATGCTAGATTTTGTTCAGAAGCAATCTTCTCAAGGCCTCAAATAGTATGATATCTTCTCTAAATATGTTTTTCCTTTGCATGACATCTGGGATCCTTAGTTTGACTAATTGCAGCATTATTATTGCAATAAATAATGATTTTCTCTCATTTTTATCTGTCTGGAAATTTGAATCTGTATATCTCAAAAGCCTAAAATCATCACCACCATAGACTAGAGCATAATCTTTTCCCTTATTCAAATACCTTAGCATCTTTTTAACCCCAACCTAGTGAGCCTAACCAGGATTATTTTGGTACTTACTAAGATGACCTACTGCAAAACTGATATCTAGTCCTGTATACAACATTGCATACACGAGACTTTTTATAACTGAGGCATAACAAATACTTTTCATTGTTCGCTCTCAAGATAATGTTTAGGACACATGGACTTAGCCATGACAACAAGATATGACTTATAAGATTTGGCAGATGGATGTAAAGATTGTATTTCTCAATGATTATCTTGGAGAAGAGATTTACCTGTATCAACTTAAAGGTTTTATTTTGGCTGATTAGAGTCACAAATTGTGCAAGCTGCACATGTCAATTTATGCACATAAACAAGCATCTCATACTTAGTACAAGCAATTTACTGAGACTTTTTTTTCCTTTGGTTTTATAGAAAATCCCGAAGAGCCATATATATATTCTGGGAATTAAATCATTTTCTTAGTGCTCTATGTTGATGACATTCTTTTTATAGGAAATGATTTTAATTTTCTTGCTAAAACTAAAGTTTAGCTCAGTAATAACTTTAGTATGATAGACATAGGAGAAGCTTCTTTTGTACTAGGATCAAAATTCTTTGTGATAGAAAATCTAATTTGTTTGTTCTTTCTTACTTTTCTTATATTGATAATATTCTTGCTCGTTTCAATATGACTACTTATAAACCAATGAATTTGCCTATACGGTAAGGAGATATATTGGATATGTCCTAAAAATGATCTTGAATGTGAACAAATGAAAAATATTCTTTATACCTCAATTATAGGAAGTCTCATGTATGCAATGTTGTGTAC
>JAOXJP010227410.1:0-11309 GCA_025762735.1 Platanus orientalis | reverse complement strand
CATTGAGGTGAATATAAACCCATATGGACCCACCTTAAATGACATCTGAGTCCCACTTTTATTTTAGCTCAAACATAACCACCCGATCAGATTTCTTCACAGAAATCTGGGTGTTTTTTTTCAAAACCGTTTCCAACAGGAAGTTACCTCGTTGATAGGAGGCCTAGAATAGTCACGAGTGTTTTAGTGAAATTTGATTATGATTAAGGACTACAAAAACCTGTTTCCTATTATTCGATGTCTTAAAATTTAGACATATTAGTGGACTTGAACAAAATAATGCGGCCCATGCGTTAGCAAAGTATGGCAGCATTAGCTACAAAGGATAGTGCAGAATGATGCAATAGCCTATACCCAAGTTTAGTTTTCTCAATAAAGTTAATATTTTTTTTTACCAAAAATAGGGTGAAGATGGTCACATCATTCCTCATTTATTTATAATAAAACTTTATAACATCGATGTTTCTTTAAGTCCAAGCATCTCTTCTTCTGAAACCTTTTGCTGATTAATATCAAACTCAGCTGCATGGACCATGCGATTGAATAGTCAACTGACTTCGAACTCCTAATTAGATCATCTTGCATATCATATGCGTTAATTTCTTTTGAAAAATATGGGGAAGGATCTGCTACACCCAAATTTGTTTGAACCCCCCCACAGACTGATATGTTATGGTTTTTTTTTTTTTAATTTGGTGCCTCTTTTAAATAGGGAGTAAATGTTCGTTTGAACATGGGTACCTATTTTTTCATTTGAAAAACTATATTTATCATTTTAACCCAATACACTCCATCCTTTGTGTGTGGAGACATGGTGGGACAGACAATGGGTTTTTAGTAAACCCGCCGCTTCCCTCAACCTAAACCTTAAAATACTTAATAAACAATAGTTTAATGTTTTGATGTTAGGGTTATCAGAGTTTGAATCATCTTTTTTGTATTTGCTTAAACAACCTCCTCTATCTATCTATTTACCCAATTACCCCTCTTATTAGGCATCGTGTCACGTGCTGATTGGAACTGGCAGAATTTCTATTCCTTTGATATGAGATGATTCTGGTTTTCAAAGGTGGGTTGTTGACGGTAAAAGGGGAGGGGTACGATCGGTAGAGCAAGGGTTTGAAGACATTTTTAGTCTGATTAGAAGAGAGATATCACACCAATATAAATCTAGCATATGACACACAATTGGTATTCTGACAAATACACAGGATACTTGTGCACACCATATTTACTATAACACCAACCCGGGTGTATCTTACGAGATAAAATTATCTACAGTTCAAAATCCTTCGGTCTAAACAGTCCTATCACAGCCACGGATGTCGATGTGATTTTATACTCTTTAGATTTGAATTTCAAACATCGATCAAACCATGTTCACAGTTGTGACTGTGATAGAACCGTTTGGACTGTGGACGGATTTCAAATTCCTCTTGCATTTTGGATCTATTTGATTGCATGGGAAGTTAGAGAAGTGAAATGAGATGTGATTTCTCTCAACTTTTCAAAAAGTGTTTGGTTGCCATAAAAATATTGTGGGAAAGTTAAATGTTTTGAAAGTTTCCTCAATCCTGTGTTTGATTTGTTTTCAATGAACCCGTCAGAAATGAATTGAAAAACAACCTTTCAAATCTCCATTGATTCCAAAGGAATCCAATTGGTTTTCATTCAAAGGTTTTCTCTCTAACCCCATCTGATCACATTTCTATGTTTGAAAGAAGCCTCCAAAAATGATTTCAACACCTATGTCTGAATGTTATGAATGTTTCCTGGATTCTAACACTATTTCTGAATTTATCCATCTGGTTAACTTTGGCTTAATAAAATCCAATTCACTTTGACTACAACTCTGGCAATATATTGATACTATAGTTTATAGGATGAAGATTATAAACCATGCCACCGAATAGAATATGTGAACAAGTGAAAATATAAGTATTACAACACCATTTTTTGACTTTACATGGAGGAAGAACATAGGTTTCCAC
Organism: Platanus orientalis; assembly: GCA_025762735.1. NCBI lineage: Eukaryota > Viridiplantae > Streptophyta > Magnoliopsida > Proteales > Platanaceae > Platanus > Platanus orientalis. The sequence goes on along the minus strand of JAOXJP010227410.1, from coordinate 9,318 downwards.
ATCAACAAGGGTAATTTATTGTTTCACACTCAATCAAGTGCTGATGGACATTCAGGGGTGGAAAGGTAAATTACTCCTATCCCAAGCCGGAAAAGATATTTTATTAAATCTGTTGTTGCTGCTATTCCATCCTATGCTATGTCATGTTCCTCATTCCAAATACCATTTGTAATGCAATAAAATCTAACAAAAGATAATTCTAGTGGAGAAGTGATGAAAACGACAAAAAGATTAACTGGGTTGCATAGAATACAATGACAAAGAACAAGAGGTATGGTGGAATGGGGTTTAGGGATCTCTATAATTTTAATCTTTCCCTCCTTGCCAAACAAGCATGGAGGATCTTTCAAAACCCAAATAGTCTATGGGTCCGTCTCATTAAGTCAATTTACTTTCCCAGGAATTATCTTCTTACTATAAAATGCAAAAATAACTATTATTGAGTCTGAAGAAGTATCATGAAGGGTCGTGATCTTATGCTTATGGGCCTCTGTTGGTATATGGGAAATGGGCGGAAAATCAACATACTTCCTCTCTACCTCCTAAGACCTGCATCATCTTTATAAAGTCTCTCAAATCATTGATTGCGAGAATAGATGTTGGAACTTTTTGGAGATTTCCAACTTAATATCCACTGAAACTACTAACCAAATTAGAAAGATTCCTCTATCTGCTAACCACTGAAACTGCTAACTTTGATGGATCATTTTGTTTGGACTCCCATTTTGGTGGTGTGAGAGTGATTATTCGAGATTGGAGGGGAGATTTTGTCCTTGCCAAATCGGACCAATGTACTGTTGAGTCCGCTTTACAAGCAGAATGTATGGCTACCCGTCTGGCTCTCTCTACAGCCCATGACTTAGGCCTTTGTAGTTTTATCCTTGAGGGTGACTCTGCTGAAGTCATTGCCCTCTTGAAGGATCATGATAGTGTTTGTCCTTGGCATGTAAACAACATTATTCAAGACTGTAGACATTTAATTAGTTTCTTTCCATCTCTGTTGCATATTATTTAGCAAAACATGACACTTGTCTCACATTTACTCAGGCTTGGACAGTTGACCCCCACCCTTGGCTAAGGGGAGATTTGGATCTTGATGTATCTGCTCTTATGCAGTTTTCAAATGATTAATGAAGACTTTCTTATTATCGATCAAAAAATAAATAAAATCAAGTGCTAATGGACACAAAATGAAAAACAACTAGCCTCCACATCGAAAGACTTCCCTATTTCAAAACCCTATATATATTTTTATTTTATAAAAAAAAAATGGCATTTCTGGCACCATAGAACCGGCCTTAGACATCTCTCCACAACATATGAAGCAGGAAAACAAAAAATGAAAACATGCATAGAGTTTGGTAGATTGATCACGACTTTGATGGGAGAATCACAACAAAGATAAGGGGAAGAAGCAATGAACAGTTGAAACTTACTTACAAAGTTTGCAAATGAAGATGATCTTTTCTGATGGCGGATTCATGCCCTTGATAGTGACCATTAGAGACGACTGTTGCGGATATTTTCTTAGAAATCAGGACAAATCTAAGCTTTTTTGATCGAAAATGACGAACATAGGGTTTTAACCGATTTGTTTTCTAAATGGAATCACACGATTTTTAAGGTGGTTTTCCAAACTAGTTTTTCCAAGTGAAACAAATGTCAATATTTTTGGCTTTCATTGAAAAAACTGTATAAGTTTCCAAGGAAGTATTAGGGGGTAGGAATGCAATCACATACATCCCAAAGACCAATTTTTTTAAAGAAAAAATACAAGCTCTATTTTTTTCGAAAGTTAGAAGGTGGTATGAAAAAATCAATTTTCATCTCTCAAGTGCAGACATGCAGACGGGAGATGGATTGAACTCAAAAAAGGGGCTGGGATTAGGTACGGAAATTTGCTTTTCCTGGTGTATTAAGATGACATCAGGGGCTGAGTATCCGTACCTAAAAATGACTTTCACTTTTTGGGGGGGGGTGCTTATCACTTTTCAGCACTGATGTGTACACTCCCTAATGCCATCCTAATACATCAGGAAAAGCAGATTTCCATATATAATCTTTTCCGCAAAAAAACGGATAGACACCCATTGACAACATATGTCAACTCAAGACCCGGGCACTAATTGGGTCAAGTCAAGACCCGGCCAAGTTCCAGTGTTATACCTTGGTTGCTAGTTGAAACATTTGGCTTCTATTCGTGATCTTCCTTTCCTTCCCCCCTCATGTAAGTCTCAATTCTTCCCTCTCTCACTCACTCTAGTCACCCCCATACCATGGATTCCTACTCTCCTCTACTGGAGAGAATTCGAGTTCCTCAACCCTCGATGCAGAGATTTGCAGTGCTTTCAATCTTCGAAAAGCTCCGTTCCGCTCCGTCGTACCTGGACGCCAACTCCGATCCTGGAAGGGACGCCATTTCTCAGTGTCTCCACTCGAGCTCCGCCGCCGTTGTCGATCAATCGGTCCGGGAGCTCTGTCGTCTTGTAAAAGACGGCATCATCGAGGTTTCCCTCGGTTTATTAGAGCTTCAATCGGCTCTCGAGGGTTGCGACTCGCGTTTCGTCAATGTTTTTGTTAAAGGGATAGGTTTTATTGTGCGATTCGCTTTTCAGAAGAACGAATCGTTGTGGCGGGTTGATTCTCCGGAGACTCATCCGTTCGTTAAGGTGTGTATGAAGATTACTTACAGGTTCTATTGCATCTAGTTATGAAGGATTTGAATTTTGATGTAATGTGGGTAATGGTGTTTCAGGTTCTTTCTAGTCGAACCGAGGTTCAAGATGAACTTGTGCAGCAAGTGCTTTTGTTTATAGTGCAGAATAAGCGCATGGGAGTAGGGGATGTTTGTAAGTTTTTGAGACCCTTTTTCAATTTATCGATTTTGAGAATACCCTTTTCGGATTCATGGTCATCATTCGCGAGGCATTTAGTGTCCTCTGTGGCATCGTTGTCTTGCTCATTTCCTTCTGAAGCAATGCCCATTGTTAAGCTGCTGATGGGCTGCTTGCAATTTTTTCCCCGCAAGAATGTAGAGGTAAGTGTACTTGGTCGCTAAATTCTGTTTGTAGTTTTTGGGTGCATTTGTTTTTTACTCCACTTTTTATCACTGCAAATAATTTTATGTTTGTGTAACTCATTGATTTAGTATAATACGAAATTTTCTCAGGGTATAAAAAATCTTATTTGTTTTGCTGAATATCTGGTGGATGCATTAACGGTGGTCTTGAGGCAGGTGGTTGGAACTGAATTGGTATGTTTCTGAAGCTTAATTTAGAGCAACCTTTGTCTGCTAACTCGTATTAAAATCTTAATGGAAATCAAATTCCTTTAATTTAGAAAAATACTCCTATATATATATATATATTTTATTGCAAGGATTCGTCTCTATTAATTTATTCCTCGTCCATGTTAGCAGTTGATCAACGAGGCTCAATTATGTGGCGTGGAACTGTTGGAAATTCTTCTATCATTTTGTTCTGATCTTCGCAAGCTTTCTGGTGGGAGTGAGCCCATTTTTGAACTTTCGAAGCGCTTATTGCTTGTCCAGAAAGAGCTTGGATTGCACTATATACCGGAGCTTTTACCAGTTACGATGTCCTTATTTGTCATTCTTACTCAAACAGAATTTGAACATGAACTACTCTCTCTTCTGAAACTATCAGTTTTCTTGTTGAAGTGGAAAAGCGAAAATGGTGGGTTACATTTATTCTCATCCTTATCAACTTGTGTTGAATTTTACGAGTGTTATTTTTTACCCCATTCTTTTTGTGTGAAAGCTTCTTTACCCGAGCTCTTGTGTGTGTGTGTGTGTGTGTGAAAGAACAGTACACTATTTTTTATTTATTTTTTGATTAGTTAAGAAAGATTTTATACATCCTGAGAGCAGGGAAACCCCTACTGATATTTAAGAAAGAACAGTACTCTAGTATGACAGGTCGAAGTTTGAATACCTAACATTTTATACTCAACATCATCTTTTCACATCTCACGTGTGAAACTGTAGATTCTATTGAAGGTATCTACAGTGTTTTTTAAAAAAATTTTCTTCTTCCGATTTAACCCACCTTAGGGTGCAATCAGTAACAGATATGGAGGGAAGCATGAATATCTGGTTTTATTTTGAAGTAGTTCATTAGTGGAAAAATTTGGACCAAAAGAAGTCATGCTCTATATCTTTGGCAGTTGGGTGATAGACTGTTTGACTGTACTCTTTGGGAAAGAATGTACAAAGTTGCGTTACTGATACCTTAACTGTGTTTTTGCCTGTCATCTGGTCAGTCTGCTAAAAAACATTCCATTGGTATTCCAGCTGCTGATCAATGATCCTATCTGACTTGGCTTCCTTTACCAGTAATTTGTTTCTAAGCTTTCATGACAAATATGAATTGAGAACTCTTACTTGATATCTTCATTGCCCTTCACCGATACAAAATGATTGCCTATGTAGGAATAATTTTTATTTCATGAATTAAAGCTCTTTTTTAAAAACAACTAAGCTGACCTTTCTTAACCTCACCCTTTCAAACGCTTTTATAATTTTCAGATTGGTATTCACTTTTTTATGATGCTTGTACACTACCTCTTTACTTAATATGATGCAGAACAGTAGAGATGATACCAAATTTGATGTAGGGTTGATGGTTAAAATAATGCGGAAGTAAGTATCTAATTAAACGGTCCAAAATTTGATTCTTTAAACACTTTCAAGTAACCTAAATTTTAAGAACATATAATAATTGAATGGGAGAATTAGAGAAAGGGATTTAATTAGGGAAGAAAAGAAGGGGAAAAAAGAGAAATAACCTAGAATGACAATTCTGGAATTCTGGACAGACCTACAAAATTACCAAAATATCCTGCTCATGCGTTAGAAAATTCTGAAAATTTGCAAAGTGTTAGATGAGTCATAAAGGTATTCTCTTACAAGATTTCATCAAATTCTGATTAGTTTTGATATAGAAAATTACAAAAACTCAGACATGCTATACTTTTTTAATAGAGTTTCATAAACCAGTGGAAAATCTTTGTTCAACAACTCAATCCTTGATGGTATTAATGGCAACAGCTTAGATGTAGGTCGAAAAGGAGATAAAAGAGGTAAGAAGAAGAAATGAGGAGAAAAGAAGAGAGAAGGGATAGATGAAAATACGAGAAGATGAAGATAGAAGAAAAAATAGTAGAGAGGAAGAAGAAGATAGAGACTAGGTAAGAACCCGATGTCCCACATGGTTAAACCATGGGAAATGAGGAAAAGGGAGGATCGATAAAACCCAAACAAACTAAACTATAATTCAATGATCCACGTCAACCAATATAAAAACATGTAACCGTTTATATAGTCCAAAAACACTAAAAAAATAACAAGAAGTAAAATAGAAAGTCCTAAGTTAATCAGCCTTCTTGATACCTAAGACTTTCTAAGCCTAAAACTACTAAAACTTTGACTTTCTAAAAACAAAAGCTGTAGCCTTCTAGATAATTTTGTCTAACACTTCATAAGGGTCCCAATTTGACCTGTTAACTCACTAAAATTACTAAAATACCCTGACAACAATGCTTTATTACAAAAATACCCTTGGACTAATAAAACCTAAATTAACCATGACAGTATTGGTCTAATTATAAAGTATCCCTACCCTTGAATTTCTTTAAATAAACCCCACTTTATACACATCTTGAATCGTGTTCTCTTATTGTGTGGAACATACAAGAGCCTCTTTTTGTTGTCCACATCATTCTCCCAGGGTGGGGAGAAATTCATCATCGAATTTTGAATAGGTTATCATCCTTCACAACTTGGTATTATGTCAGGATTCTACAACAAAGGTGATAAATGTGGTGAAGAGCCTATAATTGAAGTCTTCTAGTGTGAACTATCTGGCTTGGCCGTTTGGGTTGCTTCCAGGCTCTTCATTGTGTCTTGGACTTGGACTACCACTTAGTCTTGGTTCAAACTGGAAAATCCTACATCAATCCATGGTTGACCTTGGATTCTTTCTTGGTTGACATCACTTCATGTTGATATTGGTGTGAAATGTCACCAATTTGTACACTAATAGATTGATTTGGAGGGGGTGCTGAATTGGATGCTTCCTTGGCCTGAATTGGGGATTTCTCAACTTCTTCCTTCATAGACAAGGCTGTTGTAAGTCTTAGGTATATTATGTATTGTCAATCCCATTCCAAAACTTATGTATGTACATGTAATGTTGTGGTCGGTTTGTTGGTTTTACGTGTATGTTTTATATTGTAAAGTGTACAAAAGTCATGTAAGTCAAAGTTAGTCCGGAAGGTGCTTCAAGAAGAACTTAATGCAGGAAGATCACAAGCCACAAGAGACTCAAGCTAAATATGAAGACCTTAAGAAGTCTCAAGCTCCAACAACATATAACCTCAAGACGCCAATCCCATGCTTAAAGGTAAATTGGTAAAGGTTGGTAAGTGGGTGTTTGGGTATGGATCTTAGATGGACCATAGGATGGTTTAGGATGACCCAAACCTTGGAGAAATTCCCACATAGAATTGGACCAATGGTGAACCAAATTGAGAAAACTAAAAATTGGACTAAAAGGACCTATGGACTTAAAGTGACTTAGAAAAGAATATAGGTGGGACCTAAGGTGAATGCTTTGGAGTAAAATGTGCTGAAAAGTAAAAACGGCCCTTAAAACCCCCATAACTTTTGATCCTGATGTTCGCTTGCGATCCGTAAGTACTCAAATTATCGGCTTGATACGCTCTTTAAGAATAAAATGAGTAAAAAAATTTGAAAACATAATTTCGATCAATCAAAAAAAGTTCGAATGATCAAAATAGTTGGATTAATCGAACATGCCCAATATCGAAAAAAATTCATAATAGAACGACTCAATTTTTGACCGTTGGGGGCTTCTAGAGCATTGCTTTTTATTTTTATTTTATGAATAATTATTTTTATTAAGAGAGAAAGAAAGAAATAACAAGAAGGAGAAGACAACCCAAAACAAGTCTGAACGATTTAAGAATTAAATTCTTGAAAAATTTAGCCTTTGTGATCATATTAAGTCAAATCCTCTAGTTTTCTAACTTGGGGCATGTTCATAGTTAAATCCTTTGGAAACATTAGAGAGCTATTCCAGTTGTCAGATTTGTAGGGTTAGACTATAAGGAGACAAAGAAGAGAGGAGGAGATAATGAATTGTGAATCGTGTAAGAGAGTATGTTATTCTCTCTCTAAACATATTAATATATATTATTGAGTTCTTGTATACTGTATAGTAACAATATACGGTATATATACGAATACAAATATTTTCCAAAATACCTTCAACAATACATGTATCTCTACACTCCCCCTCAAGTTGGAGAATAGATATCTATCATTCCCAGCTTCTCCAACTTGCTAATGACCTTGCTGAAGTTAGGTCCATTGATACCTTTTGTCAAAATGTCGGCCAACTGATCTCCTGTCTTGACAAAAGGAGTACAGATGTAACTACACTGGAGTTGCTCCTTAATTAAGTGACGATCAACTTCAATATGCTTTGTGCGGTCGTGCTGTACTGGGTTATGAGCAAGGTTTATTGCTGCCTTATTATCATTGTACAAGGGCATGAGGGCTACCACTATAAATCCTAACTCTGCCATGAGCATTTTTAGCCATAGAAGTTCACACACACTATGTGCCATTGAACGAAATTTAGCTTCTGCACTAGATTGAGCAACCACTGCTTGTTTCTTGCTTCTCTAAGTGATTAAATTTTCTCCTACAAAGGTATAATAGCCTAAAGTAAAGCGCCTATCATTTACTGAGCCAACCTAATCTGTATATGTATACGCCTCTACTTGAAGATGTCCACGAGAGGTATAAAAGACTCCCTTCCTTGGACACCCTTTTAAATACCTGAGGATTTGATATGCTGCCTCTAGATGAGCAATAGTAGGAGCATGCATAAATTAACTGACAACACTTATAGCATAGGTAATATCAGGTCGAGAATAGATATGTCAATTTTCCCAACAACCTTTAGTATCTGCTAGCATCAATGGGTCTTCCATCTTGATCCTCTGTCAGTTTGTGATTCGAATCTATACGTGTACTGGCTGGTTTGCATCCCAATATTCCAGTCTCTGTCAGGAGATCAAGAACATTTTCTCTGAGATAGAAAAATACCATTTGACGACCTTGCTACTTTAACACCCAAGAAATATTTAAGTGAACCTAGATCTTTAATCTCGAACTTTTTGGCCAACTGTGATTTTAGTATCTTGATTACTTCTATATCATTGCCAATGACCACGATATCATCCACATAGACTATCAAGGTTGTTACTTTAGTGTTGTCTTGTCTCACAAACAAAGTATGATCAATTTGGCATTGTGTGTACCCGCTGTCACCATAACAAGCCTAAACCTCTCAAATGAAGCTCTTGGCAACTGCTTTTAACCATACAAGGCCTTTTGGAGTTTGCATACCTTCCCTTTAGCTCCTATATTTTGAAAACCTGAGGGAGACTTCATAAAGACTTCTTCCTCTAGATCACCATGCTGGAATGCATTCTTCCCATCAAATTGATATAAAAGCCATTTCTGAGATGCTGTTAATGAGATTAACACCCTCACTGAGTTCATCTTAGCAACCAGTGCAAATGTCTCTTGGTAGTTTATTCCATACATCTGCGTATATCCCTTGGCTACCAATCTTGCCTTATATCTGTCAATAGTACCATCAACACGATACTTTATAGTATATACCCACTTCCACCCAATAGGTTCCTTGTTGTGAAGATGATCAATCATTTCACATGTATTATTCTTCTCTAAAGCTTGCATTTCCTCCTCCATTGCAACTCTCCATTGAGGTTGAGACAGAGCCTTGGATACATTGTGAGGTATAGATATAGAAGACAAAGCACAAGAAAATGCACGGAATGATGGGGATCAGTGATAATATGAAACAAACTTAGAGATATTGTGTTGAGTGCAAGATCTTATACCCTTACGAAGAGCAATGGGAACATTAATATCCTCTATAGACACAATAGGAGATTTAGCGAGAGGGATAGATGGAAGATCAATACCTAGATCAAAGGATGGTACTTGACAGGAAGGTTGAGATGTAGACTGCACTTTGTCTTTGTCCTTGCTTCTTCTTGAGTACACTTGTAATTCCTTATCATATTCAGCTCTAACCTTTATAGATTCGTCTACAGATTTAGGACCAAGGTTCAAAATATCGTTATCGCGACTCGTATCGCAGACCTGAGATACGGGTACGTCTCGCGTATCGCAGCTTATCGCGGAGATACGGCGTCCGAAACCGAGAGACGGGTGAG
>JAOXJP010227409.1:0-11309 GCA_025762735.1 Platanus orientalis | reverse complement strand
CCAATTCCCCACATCTCGAATGGTATAATAAATAACCTCTGACATCGTCTTGAAAGTCTCATAAAAAATTCTGGAATTCATTTCCTTCCACAAATTCCATATCACCACGTGACAAAGGCATCTCCATAAACTCCTTCTTCTTCTCCCCAACCCATTAATTGCCCAAGAGCCAAAAACATCCACCATTTCTCTTGACATTAGCCAAGCAATGTTAAGGTTATTGAGAAAGTAACATCAAACGGCTCTTGAGAACATGCATTTGAGAAAAAGGTGGTTAATGGATTCCCCTAAATTATTGCATAAAACACACCAATTAGGGGAGATCATCATATATGACAATTTTCGTTGCAATACATCTATAGTATTGACCCTATTTAGGGCAACTGTCCATGAAAAAGCCTTTACACGGAGGGGAATAGGAGGCTTCCAAATAGAGGAGTAAGGGAAAAAATAGCCATAATCAGTGTTCCTTCCAATCAATTGAAAAACCGACTTGCAAGAAAACACTCCGGAAGGATTCAACTTCAAAACTCTTTTGTCCTCAAAGGAAGGGGAAAGGAACACTTCATTAAGACTATACATAAGAGAACACATCCCCTTCAATTCCCAATCATAAAGGTTTTTGGAAAGAGGAAAGGTCTAAGAAATTCCCAAAGAGGAATAGGAAATCACCTCGAAGACTTTCGCCTCTTTAAGATAAACCAATCTAAAAAGGATAAGAAAAGAGATAGCCAGACATTGGTCCCTCCACCAAATATCAGTCCAGAATTGAATATTCCTCCCGTTTCCCACAACAAACAGGAGAAAATGGGCTATCTTGGGGTAATGAGTAATGACATTTTGCCAAAGAAGAGACATAGATGGATTGGGGGTAGGGTTTACATCCCATCTGTTTAAGTGAGAGTCATATTTGCTTAAAATAATGGAATGCCACAAACTTCCAGCCTCAGATGAGAATCTCCAAATCCATTTAGAAAGCAGAGCCACATTGCGATCCTTTAATCGACCCTCTCCGAGCCCTCTCTCATCTTTAGGACGACAAGCCATTTCCTAATTAACCAAATGCATCTTTTTCCTTTCAGCACCTTCCCAAAGAAAATCCCTTTTTCTCTTTCTAGAACCTTAACAATCTTCCCCAGCATTTTGAATAGGGACATGTTATACACCGGTATATTAGCCATAGCTGCTTTGATCAGGGTAATTCTCCGGCCTAAAGAGATGTATGATTTTTTCCAACTAGCCAATTTTTTGTTCACATTTTCCACCACCGGATCCTAAAAAGGCCCGGAATTTTGTCTACCTCCTAGAGGCATCCCAAGGTACTTCATGGGCCAGTCTTCCACCTTGCACCCCAATAGTTGGGCATAGCCCCTTGCTTTGTTAACCTCAATTCCAACCCCAGCCAAGCTTGACTTAGAGTAATTTACCTTCAGATTCGAGATTTTCTCGAAAATCATAAGAATGTACTTTAAGTTAATCACCTGATCCACAAAATTTTTGATAAAACAAATAGTATCATTTGCAAACTGTAAGTAACCCGGATGTTATCCTTCCCAACTCTAATCCCCTCGATAAAAGAATTGGACAAAGCTTTAGCCATAAGAGCACTAAAAGCATCTGCCACCAAGGTAAAGAGAAACGGGGACAGCGGGTCACCTTGCCTAATACCCCGAGATGAGCTGAAAAAACCTTTGGAAGTGCCATTTAGCATAACGGAAAAGTGCGGATGGTCTAAACATCCTATAATCCACCCTATCCATTTAGCTCCAAAACCTTTTTTAATGAGCACCCATCTTAGGAAGTCCCAATCTACTCTGTCATAAGCCTTTTCCAAGTCTATTTTACAAACCAAACCGGATTTATTCATTTTCTTCAAACCATCGACACACTCGGAAGCAATGAGAATGCCATCTGTTATTTCTCTACCCATAACAAAAGCTCCTTGAGCAGCATCCACCACCCTCCCTATAACTTTTCAAAGTCTAGCTGACAAAACCTTTGCAATAATCTTATACAGACTAGTTACCAAACTAATTGGTCTGAAATAAAAAATCTCTACCACTCCTTCCTTTTTTGGAATTAACACTAAGAAGGTGGCATTTGTCTCCACATTAATAATGCCACTTGAGTGGAATTCATCAAAAATTTTGAGCAGGTCCCCCTTAATAATATCCCAACACACCTGGTAAAAGCACATAGAAAACCCATCCGGCCCTGGGGATTTATCTCCAGCCATATCAAAAACGGCTTCTCTAATTTCCTCCATCGAAAAAGGAACCTCCAACTCCTTTGCCTCCTCCTCTCCAAGAGATGTAGAGAACAAATTATCACTAAAAGGACGATTTCCGTTCTCCTTATAGTAAAGGGTAGAATAATATTGGATGGCTTCTTCTTTGATTTGTTCTAGGTCCTCCACAATTTCCCCTTCAATCTTCAGCCTAGTAATTAAAATTTTCCGATTCTTCCCACTAGCCATCCGATGGAAAAACTTAGTGTTCCCATCACCTTCCTTTAACCGCTTACACTTAGCCTTTTGGTTCCAATAAATTTCTTCACATTTTAATAATTCATCCAATTGAGCTAAAAGCTCCTTTTTCTTGACCATCTTTTCCCCCTAAATAATGCCCTTCTCCATCATCAACTTATCAATAGTTTGGATGTCTTTCCAAATCTCACTTTTTTTAATCTCCACTCTCCCAAGACACTCTTTCTTCCAAATCAATAACTTCTTCTTCATGCCTTAGAGCTTCTTCATGAATTAGAATCCCTCCCACTCACCCCCTACATGTTCTCCCCACCAAATTTTCACACTATCCGTAAATGAAGGATGTGTAGTCCACATATTCCCAAACCGAAAAAGAGAGGGACCCCAATTTAGCAAACAAGAATTTAACATCACCGGCCAATGATCGGAGGCAATCTTTGGAATGCCTTCTTGAAAGAATCTGGGATACATCTCTTCCCAATCATTTGAAACAAAGAATCTATCCAACTTGCAAAAAGTAGGGGATTCGCGCCCATTGGACTAAGTAAACTTAGCATTTAAGATAGGGCTATCTCGAAGCGAGCATTCATTAACAAAGTCCCCGAACTCCCGCATACTTCTAGTAACCTGAGAATTCGTGTTTTTTTCATGCACAAATCTAATTACATTAAAATATCCTCCTACCACCCAAGGACCAGACCAATACCCCTGCACATCAAAAAGTTCTTCACAAAACAAATTCCTGTTATACGGCGAGGAGGGGCCGTAGACCCCAGTGAAGATCCACTTAAAACCAGAAGCATAATCCATGAACCTTACTAAAATAGAATAAGACTACCAACTCATCCTCTTTATTAACCACTGAGGGGTCCTACCCAAAAAGCATGCCTCCTACTGTACCGTAAGAGGGAATTTCCAACCACATTGATAGATCTCTTCCCATCGTGATGCACAATAAACAGGGAGATATCTTCTCCTTTTTGGTCCCTTGCAAAACCACCACATCTGGTCTGTATCTTCTATAACAGTCTTTAACCGCTCTCCTCTTCTCTACACCACCCAACCCTCGCACATTCCATGTCATAATCTTCATGGAATAACCACTCCTTTGCCCCTTCCCGATCTTGTTATCATTTCCAAATATACTGACACCTTCCCATTGTTCATCTCCCATTCTAGATTCCGCAGGTCTATCCTTCCTTTGGATTAGGTCTTCTTTGGTTGATCACACATATCATCCGCTTGATCCCCCAGATATTCAGATAACCAAACAGCATCCCCTTTACAATTCACCACCTTGAAGCCCATCTTCTCAATAAAACAATCAACACCCTTTGGTTGGGGCTTCCACGACATGTTAAAGCCTTCATCGATGCCTTCTCTATATGATCTTGTCAATTTTCCCCCCTCCACCTGATCCTTCTTAAGATTTATACTCCCATTATTGTTCACGGTGGACTGTCCGTTAAGTTTGGGCCACTATACCCAATTTTGCTTCATAAAACAAGGCCTAGGCCCACCCCCGATAGTGACTAACTCCATTTGGTCCACAGTCGACCCCATTTGTCTCGAGCCTCCAATCCCTCCATTTCGCGTCACTGACTGCCAAGTGTCTAAATCCCCCTCAATGGGTTTCTTACCCTTATCTTTCAACATTCCCGCCTCACATGTATTGTTTGATTTCTTATAATAATCAGCTATATTTAATAGGACCTATGGCGTCTGTTCCACCGAAACCTTAGTCTCATTAAAAAGGGGCCATCCAATGACTTTAGTGGTCACTTCCAACATTGACGGTCCATGCGTTGCCACCGCCTCATCTACCACATGCGTTGTCTGACCCGATACGCAAGGCCCGACCTCCTTTCCCTGGGTTTCCCTCTCACCGGCTCCTTCATCTCCGACGACCTGAGCAATGTTGACTCAACTTCAATTAGGAGCATAAATGATAACCCATCAATTTTCCATTCGATGGTTCTAGGAATCTCCGATAATCACTGAGCTGCCACTTTCAGTCTAACCGCCGTAATGACCTCTTTGCTTGCTGTTCGGGAATCCACCTCCAACAGGCTCCCACACCTATTCCCAATCTCCCTGAAATTGAGCCCATTCCACTCCGACAACGGGAGCCCCCATACTCGAATCCATCAAAGACCAGCCACTTCTTCAGGTAGGATTTGCGTAGTGGCAAGAGACCACTTATGAAATGTCATTACTCCATTCCCCACTTTCAGGTGTCCTTTCCGGCTGACCTCTTCAGCCTCGTCTTCAGATTTGACTACAGAGAGAGCCCTATTACTCGGAAGACTTACAGGCCTCATCTCCTTCCTTGCATAGGTATCAGGTAATGATCAAACTCACCATTTTCCAGGACACCTGCACTCCCCACACATCGCACACCATTACTGTATTCCACCCCCAGAGTCCCGACAGTCGATTTTCAGGCGGTCTCACCCAATGGGGTTGGGTATCATCAAATCCCACCAAGTTGCATGCTTGGAATATCTGGGGAGTGTTCGAATCCTCCATTTGGTGAAGCAGATCCTTCATCCCAACCCATCCCAAGCAATTCTCACCGGCCGAAATAATGATGAATCTGTCCTTCTCCTTCATCCTCCATTCACATGCCCTAACAAAATGGCCCCATGCATTTGATTGTCGGGACAGGAATAAAGAGCCTCCTTTGAATCTAATCGATTCCTTAAGATCCTCCATGAGGTTGCAGTCGCATGCATTCGAACATAAATTTACCACCTTCCCCAAAATCGATTTCAGGAAAGAAATGCATTTTGGCTGACCCCTACCTCTCTTAATCACATTGAAGCTATCGCCCGTCCGAATCACCTTGAACCTTTTCGCTTCCACTTCCAAAAATCTCCTCAACTCCATCCTAGCAAGTCTCCAACCTTAACTTGCCATAAGTCAAAACCATTCTTTCCATCAAACTTCTCAACCTCGAATCTTGTAGCCGCCATCACAAAATCTCAAAAGCAAAGAATCCTCAACTTGTAACTCTAACCTTTAGCGCTAATACTAGTCTTTTGTGACAAAACAACACAGCGAAACAAAACACAGATTAGATTCAAGTATGTGATGCACGTGAAACAATGTGAGAAAACAATAAGCGGCAAAGAACAATCACACAACAAATATTTAACGTGATTCGGCGAGATTGCATACATCCATGGGCGAAAACGATCAAGAACTTCCACTAAAACGGAGAACAAATAGATTACAAAATGCACAATGGCAAGTTCCCAAATCCAAAGGTGAAACCCCAAGGAAAAACCTAAAAGAACTCTCCACTCACAACTACGTTCTTGCTTATCTCATAATGTCTCACTTTTCCCACAGCTCACAAAACCCACAAACATCTCCTTCTATAGAGACCCAAAGAAAACCCTACATCTTTAAGTGGGTTAAAACCCAAAAATACCCTCATCAACAAAAATGTCGTTAAGGGTCTCACTCGGCTGACGTGGGTGAATTCAAGACTCTTTCCAACACAGGTGTTGGTTGGAAAAAAATCGATGGCAATGAGAGTTTATGCTTGCAATCAAGAGGTTGAACCTCAACAATGATAGTATAAAAATCATCACTTATCATTCACAATCATAGGTGCCCTAATTATGATTGTCATAACAATAACTTCAGAGTTCACAACAAAAATAAGTTCATCGGTAAATCTTTGTCAATAAAAGTTCCACACAAGATCATTCAATTATTTCCTATTGGAATAGTGACAAACAATATGATGACTAGAGGAAAACAAATCAGCCACTCACCTTGGGTCCCTCCATACACTGTGGAATTGAAACTGAGGGATGAACAGTATTTCATTTAATAGTCCTGCCACAGCCACTGCATTGCAGACCTGCCATTACAACATTCAACAAGTTTAAAGAACAAACTTCATATGCACATACTGAAGATACCATGCGCATCACATTCTGCACATATTTGGCATGCTTGAAAGAAACGATCAATAGATTAGCAGTTGAATTTCAATGTAATGCATTAGGCACACTAATAAATTCATTTTCTGAGTTTTCAGTTTCTAGGGAAATTAATTGATTTTGTTGTTTTCACTATTTCTCTCGTTCCCTTTTGTCCTTTTTTCCTTTGGGAGGTCATTGGAAATAAAGCAATATGGACACGCAAAAATTTAAAGCAAAAAGGAAATAAGTATTATTAGCAGGTTGTTCAGTTTCTAGTGACATTTATAATGTTTCATCATCTTTCAAAAAATGATGCAACATGATTCTGATGTTTTTCCAAAATATCATCAATATTTCTGAATATTGTGTTTAAATTAGTCCAAGAACCAAGCCAGAATTTAGAATGAGAAACTCAGTACTGCTTTAAATTTCTAGGGTCATGCGTGCATCCAAAAAGAAGTATGAGTTGAGGAAATTTGATGATTCATGCACCGAGATGATCATGCATACCGAGAAGAATTACATACCAATGAGCTTTGTTGACGAAGACCACCATTAGCCTAAACAATCAAGTAACCAATAGGCTCCATGAAAGCTGGAAAATAATTGAAAAATTAGTTTACTACACGAAAATGAAGCTATCTTTTCGTTCTTTTCTTGACATAAACATATAATTGTGGATCTCACTAGACCTAATCTCCTTATTGTCAACAATTTCCTTTTGATCTTTAATTCGCAGGAAACTTGCTTAATTAACCTAATGATAACTTGAGACATTTGTAAGATGAACCACTAAATTTACAGAAGCACGAGAATATGTTGTTAGACCTCTGATTAAAATACAAATGGAGTAGCAAAAAAGAAGTTGAAAGATCTGTCCATACCTAAGCGTGCTGCAGCAGTTATATTTCGACAAGGTCCCTGTTCTTTCAGCCTCCTTCTATACCTCCAAGACAACTGCAAAGGAACAGGTATCTTCTCAGTTGTTACTTCAATATTATACAAGTATGTAAAAAGTAGAGCATTTCAACGCCAAGAAACCATATATTGCTGGTTTAACACAACTATTGGAAGGGTCTTAATTTGATGTCACAAGGGATAGAAGTAGAAAATACTTTAAAAATTAAGAAAAGCTGCTCTACTACTTAATGTCTTAGATGAGGCAAGCACTTTAAGACAAATATGTTAAACAACCACACTTCCCAAGTTGAATCCTAAGTACTTTCGGATCCAATAGACCAGCATTGCAACGGAGGGAAAACTAGCTCTGTCAATAAGATATAAAAGCTGCAGTTCTAATTCATAAATTCCTAGTTCTAATTCATAAATTCCTACAAAACACTGAAGATTGATTACCTATATGTGGGTTCTGTTCTACAAGAACAAATTATTCAATCAGTAATTACAAAATGAAACCAGAAGTTCCATGAAGTGAATTTTAATTTTTTTTCCATTGTTCCTCAATTACGAATTCACAACTTGGAGCACCAGTTCCATTGGTAGATGGATCTCAGGTATGTAGTATTCATGCCAAAAGGAAAGGAGAAAATCAAATCCTCTCTTTTCTTTAAATCAAGAAACCCATCTTAAACCAATCCCTTAATCCCTAACCAAGTTGCTAAACCTAAATTCCCTAATTTATTGATTTTTGAATCCTTAAATTAAGCCCCAGTTGTGATTTTCTTTCTATATGACATTTGTAGCTTATCCCTAATTATTGTGGGGCCTTTTTACTTTTTAAAAGGGTATCCTACATCAAACATCAAATTGAGAGTGTGAGTTAGTCACACACACACACACACAGATTATGAAAAAATCGAAATCCATTGGCTGATGAGAATAGAGTAGGAAAGTGATTTTTCTTCTTCCTTTCCTTATTCCTCTTCTTGCTTTTTGGCAGTACTCCAACCCTCAGCAAAGCCTAATTGACTGTGAAGGCTCTACCCAAAATAAAAAGGTCAGCTGACATACCTGGGAACTGAAATCCTGCATTTCTTTAATCTTCCCCAGGGTTAGCTCCCAATTGAATCCTTCCCAAAAATCAAATAGAGCCGCTAGGTCCAACCTATTCCAGGTTTCTAATAACCAGGTCAGGCATTACCTACATGGTATGACCTCCATGTAAAACATATCACATTCCTGAAACAACAGGTGAAGTACTAGTGTCCAATTCAAAATTTAGAGTTTCTTCAGCAAAATCTGTTACTTAGGCAGCATTTCTCAACTCCTGACCTCAATCCAACTTTTTCCTGCATCCTTTATCCCCATTTCTTTCAAAAATTCTCTCAACTTACTTGATTTATCCCACATCCCCAAACAAGAATAAAAATTCGATAGTGACACATAGATTGATGGATCTTTTGGCAAGATCGCAAGAAGATGTCTACCAATGTGCTTACCAAGTTCAGCATTCCTGTGAGCTCCACAGGCCCCAAGCAAGGAGACCCATATATTTTGATCAGGTTTATATGGCATAGAAGCTATCAACTTCTCTGCCTCCTCAAAACATCCAGCTTGACCAAGAAGGTCAACCATACAACAATAATGTTCTGAACGTGGTTCCAGTCCATGTTCCACTCCCATAGACTTGAAAAAGACCCATGCTTCCCCAACCAAACCAGCATGTCTACATGCAGAAAGAACCCCTAGAAATGTGATCTCATTCGGCTTTGCCCCCGATTTTAGCATTTCTTGGAAGAATTGGATCGCCTCCTTCGCTCTTCCATTTTGTCCACATCCAACAATGATGCCAGTCCAACACACTGTGTCTTTCGTGGTAGCACCATTAAACAAAGTTAATCCTGCCTCAATCTCACCACATTTTGAGTACATGTCAATTAGAGAGGTGACTATTACCTCCTCTGATTCATATCCACTCTTAATACAGTAAGCATGAACCTGTTTGCCACCTTCAAACCCTACAAGATTTGAACAAGCCTTAAGGACACTTGAGATAACAAACTGGTCTACTTCAAAATCCATATCAACCAAATCTTTGAACAGAGAAAATGCTAACAAGTCTGATCCTTTTTCAACACATCCTGCAATCAAACCAGACCACGCAATTAGATCCTTCTTAGGAAGCCTCTGAAACAATTGTAATGCACTCTTGATGTTTGTGTGTTTTGAATAAAAATCTATAAGAATGCTTCCGACAACACAATCTAATTCATACCCACTGGTGACAATCAAACCATGGACTTGAAGCCCCCATCTTAAGTCAAACAAATTAATGCAAATCTTCAGAGCACTGCTAAAAGTGTAGGAATCAAGAAGTGCACCCGAGCTATGGATTTGTGAAACCAGATTCAGAGCAGCCCCATGGTGTTCATTAACAACATACCCAGAAACCATAGAATTCCAAAGAGGCAACCTATCATGAACAAATGCTTTGCAATGTGAATATTGATCAAACAATTTTTTTGCTTCATCCACTCCGCTACAGTTTGCATACATATCGACCAGAGCTGACCCAGTAAAACAACCAGATTCGAAACCAGATTTGACCACATAACAGTGAATCTGTTTCCCCATAGTTAATAAATGCAGACAACCACACATTTTCAGAGAACAAGGGAATGTGAACTGATCAAACTTAATGCCTTCTCTGTGCATCATACATACAAATTCTAATGTCTGTATACTCTCGTTAGCGGTGAAGCCAGCAATAATGGTGTTCCATGAGACAGCATCAGGTTCGGGCATTCGATGAAATAGACCCAATGCCTCCTCCATCCTACCTTCCTTCGAATACCCTGCAATGATTGTATTCCATGAATCCGAATTTGGTAGGATAGCCTCGTCAAAAACTTTCAGTGCATCACCCAAACTCCCACATTTAACATACATGTCAAGAAGAGTGTTCATCAACACAGTATCATATTGTAATTTAGCTCTAGACACACTTCTGTGGATTGACTTGCCCAATTCAAGATTCCCCACCAGGGCACATGCTTTGAGAGCTGCAGAAAATGTAAAGCTATTGGGTATTTCTGATTCAGACTCGGACACCCAGTTGAAGTACCTCAGAGCTTCAGCAGGACTTCCAGCAACAGTATACCCGGAGATCATGGTGGTCCAAGTAACCACGTTCCTCTTTGGCATTTCATCAAACAATTGTTGTGCGTCACGCACAAACGTGAAATCCATGTACATGGCAATCAAATTATTCGCAACAAAAACATCGTTTAATAACCCATCTTTTATAAATTGAGAATGGAACGCTTTCCCATGTCTGAACGCTTGAACCCGCCGACAATGGCGTAAAACTCCCACTACCCAATTCAATTCCATAACCACCCATGAAGGAAAAAAGTACAGAATAAATCGGGCAATGGCGTTCTCAGAGTTTCTGAACAAAGAAGCTTTCGAGCAGACCTGTCAATCGAAATAGAGACTTCACACAGATTTCACCAAAGATATGGAGGCTCCTCATTTCATCATGCTTCTAAGGCAGCATATTTCAGTTTCCATTGTCCGTACTTGTTCTTCTTGCCAATGCAAAGCTCAGCCCAGTTTAAATCGCGATCACTAAGCTGCTTTTCGTTTTCTTTAATATTTTAACATACTGGCTCGTATGACGAGCTGGGGTTGTGTATTAACTATTGTTCAGAATTCCAAGACAATTTAGTAGTCTTATTCAAAATGCCACAAGTATTTTGACAATTATTTGGGTTTATCCACTTCTATTAGATGAAATGAGGTGGCCTTACTTTCTTTCATTGACGAAAATGGCTGTCCAACGATGAAAGTCTTAAGTTTTTAAATGGGGAAGGAAATTTTCTGGGCTATTGGCAGCCCTGAAATTGATCACCACACTCTCATTTTAAGACTTCTCAAAATTCCATCCCATACCTCTTTATGAAATGACTTAGTTACCCTTATTA
>JAOXJP010227408.1:0-11309 GCA_025762735.1 Platanus orientalis | reverse complement strand
AAAAATGCCCCCCCCCCTTGTTTAGTTGACCAAGCTTTTTAAAAGCTTTATTACATACATTCCCAATAACCCCAATATAAAAAATCTTATTCCCATTATACCCCTAACTCTACTAAACAGTAAAAAACCTCTATAAAAGTCCTTAAAACTCTCCTAAACTCCATCAAATCCTCCAAGAAATCTTCCATTTCTTCTCCCATACTTGCCTCCGTACTCTTCTCCATGCATAGACCCCACCAAGGCCTTGTGTGGGCCCCACCTTGCTTCCATGTCCTCATCAAAGACTTTAAACGGCTTTTAGCCCTCAAATCTCCTTGTCTTAGACAGTTCGACTCCTCCGCAGATCCACTACACTCGACAGGCTCTCCAGTCTCCAGGACCAGTGCCTCTAGGCTATGGCAGTATGGGTCCTCCTCTCCAATCCAAAGTTATTACTTGTAAGGTCTTGATAACTTTATTTCTGGATTAATGAGTGGATGAATTCATACAATATCTAATGCCTTACTCTAGAGATACACTATCAATACTCCATAATTGTGTAGACTATAGAGTTCACATAGAAGAATCTCTTGAGAATTTTGTAGGATCATAATGCAAATGCTCATATTTATCAATAAAAAAATACTTAGTCCAAAATACAATTTGTAATTTCTTTTTAATTTTTATTTCATAAAAATAAAAATTGACATGACCCCAAGTTGACTCTGGTGACTCCTAAATCGAGTTGACTATTGAGCTACCCAAGTTGAGTCTGAAATCTATGTCAGTGAACCTTCCAATTGGGTCACATGGGAAGCTTTCCCCTACTCTCTTTGTTGATTGTACATGTGATAGGGTTTAGGGCGGTCCATATATACCCCTTTTTTCCACCTCATTTGGGACAGCACAAAAAACAGAGAAATATAAAGGGAAAACAGAAAAATCAAGACACTTGTTTGGATTCTCTTAATTCGAGATTCATTTTCTGTCCCTATAGTGAGTCAAAATATACCTGACACCCAAGCAGTCACAATGGTGTGCTTGAGCCTACACTAGTACCAATCACCTACAAGGCTACAATAGCTCAAGGCAGCCAAGGATAGGGAGGTGATGCGAACACATCGTCAACTGGCAGTAATTTTCAAGCCTCGTCCAAGAGGAATTGTTGGGAAGAAAATGAATGAATTGAAATGTTCCAGGAGATGGTGTAATAAGATCAGCACTTATTAGTTTGTTTACGTTAAAATTGCTAAGGGGGTAGATTAGGCATTACCTTTTCTTAATGGAAAGTTTGTAATTTTTTGAAACTTTAGGGTTAGAGGTGTTTGCACCAGAAAATTTGAGTTAAGTTGGCTGTGCAGACTCAGCAAATCAAAGTCAAAGGGAAAAGGTGCAGACCTTGACTAGATAAAACCATTATCCCTGTTTACGTGGGATAAGGGTTAGCGGTTGAGGAATATCAAGAGCAGTGAAGCTCACGATGAGGACCTTTGCAGAGCACGATCCTGAGATCGTTAGAGAAGGAGGAATTTCCCTTTGAAGCAGGAGATAAGGAGAAGTGGAAGGCAGCCACAACAACCTGTAAACTGCCATGAACAGCTACAGATAGGCCATGATCACCCATGATCAACTATAAGTTTGCAGAGGTGGAGGAAGTGGCCATGAACAAGGTCTAGGTGCTCTATAAATACCGGTGTTGTGGAAGAGGAAAGCATCTCTCGATCATCCAAACAAATAACTCAAGCATTGTGTTTATCTTTATTTTAGTCTCAGTTTTAGCCTGATCAGTCTGATCATTTTCAGAGTAGAAATAACTTCTAGAGCACTTTCGCTTAGAAGTCTAGGTCTGGAAATCATTCCAGTGCGTTTTCAGAAACCTGAAGTCGAAGTTTTTGCCTCCTCTTTTGATTTCGGTCTGCATTTTTTGCCAATCGGTCTAGTCTGGGAAAAGATGTACAATCAGCGGAATGGGATGAAATCTGTAAGTTACTTTGTTTAATGAATTGCTTACTATTGTTCAGTTCAGATTGATTGTTCTTCAGTTTTTCTTTCTTGTGGTGTTAAATATGGTAAAGTCCTTGTTCCATCGAGGCAAAAAAAGCTCATTTGGAAGGAAGTACCCTTTGGAGAAGATCAGTAGTAGGCAATCTGGCCCTACAAGCAGTCCAGACAAAAAACAGCACCGTTGAAGGAATTTTCAGCATCCAAATTCTTCTCCATAGGGGAGAGGAAGCTCCAGGCTCCCCAAATAGATCCCCACACATTCTCACTAAGAAAGAGCCATTCTTTGCTAATCTCCACCATCTAATATCTTCTGTGTCACCTCTTAAATGAATCGTATCTAGCAGCTCAAGAAGATGAGACATCTCATTAAGGTTCCTTCTAGCCTGAATATTCCAGCCCCCTCCCTCTTGGCGATGCCAAACCTCAGCCACCTTTGCCTCTTTGTTCAAAACATGAGTATATATAAGGGGAGCCTCTGCTCGAAGAGGCCTACTAGAGCACCACTTATCATGCCAAAACGAGGTCTTCCTCCCTAACACCACCTCCACTCTAATCACCTCTTTGAACTTACCCAAACTTTGCATTACCCCTTTCCAACAACTAACCCCATATGGGGACGTGGGTATGTGTGTTTCACCATCATTTGTCAAACAATATTTACTTAAAATAACCTACTTCCAAAGGCTGCCATTATCCTTCTGATGTGGGACTGCCTAAGGAAGGCAGTAGTCACCCACAAGAGTAAGGCCCAAACAATAGCAAAAACCACACTTTAAAAGAGGGAATGACACAATAAAGCAATTCTGGAAATTTTGGGCAGGTGTGAATTACCAAAATACCCATGTTCATACGTCAAAAACTTTTGGTTTTCGGCAGGGTGATTTTTAGGGTCAAAATGCACCACTGTACCGAATTTCAGCCAATTCAAATGTGTATTAGTGTGTGGATTTATATAGACAAGGTTGTTGTTTGGTTTGTGAGGAATTAATACAAACACATAGTGGGCCTTTTTGGACTGGTAAGAATGTCAGATTAAGTGGGCTAAAACAATGGACATGTGGGAGGTTTAAAAGGTGTCAAAAGTATGGTTAGAAGGATTCAGAAACAAGGTTGATTTGGAGCTGAATTAATCACAAATCTGGGACTGATTAGGAATCAGTATGAAAGCTTGATAGTGAGTGGGATTTGTACTGACAGAAGGTGTAATCTGTATGGGAAATAGGCTAGGTATATGGTTAATTTGAGCTGAACCGTGTGGACAGATGGGGTTGTTTGAAACTTACAGACAATGGGTTAACAGGGGACTGTTAGAGGGTCTAAACAGTGGAAGATTTAGTTAAGTTTTTGGGCTGGGATTTAATGCTAACAGGGTCAGGTCTGGGGCAGGTTTAGGATGGATACTGATGAATAAACAGGGGTTGTTAAGTGGATGTTTCTGTAGTTACAGCAGATGGTTCTGATTTAACAGGACTGCAACAGATCATGGGTAATCTGTATGTATCGTAGTACAATGTCGAGGTTATAGATAGGGTTTGCTGGAAGAAAACATAAAAGAAGAAGGGATGGCAGTGGTCACAGGTTGTAGGGATGAGAGGAGACAGATGGGATCGTGAGTATGAGTTTTCTTGTGGATTCTTGAGATTCAGTTCTTGCTACAGTAAATTGTTAGGTATTTTGTTGTATTGTCAATTTCATTCCAAAACTTGTAAGTACATGTAGTGTAATGTGGTCAATGTATTGGACCAAGTATGTAATTGTAAATCTATGTAAGTTCAAGTCAAAATCAGTCAATGCTCAAAGAAGCTTCAAGTCAAGATGCCCAAAAGACCATAAGCATCAAGAGACAAGCTTCATTATAGATTCCAAGATGTCTCAAGCTCCAGTATAAAGTCACCTCAAGATGTCAATCCTATGCTCAAAGAAAAATTAGTAAAAGTATGGTAAGTGGGTTTGGGTTGAACCATAGATAAACCATATGATGGTTATGTTGACCCAAAAGGTCTCACCAAGTGTGGACCAAATGGACCTATAGACTTATGAACCAATGGAATTAGAATGACAAAGTTTGGAAAATGTTTCACATTGGTTAGACCATGAATTGGACCTTTTATGACCTGAGGTGGACTTAGAATAACTTAGAAAAACCCACACAAACTCTAGAGAAGGTCACACATTGATTGGGCCAATGATAGGTTATTGGCAAAAATTAATAAAAGTAAAAAAAATGGTCCAACTTAAAATGATCATAACTTTTGATCTTGATGTCAGTTCGAGGCCCACAAATACTCAAATCGAATGGTTCGAAGAGATCTTTCTAAAAATGAAAATTGTTCTTATGACCGATCATAGAGTTTGTTATGATCAATCATAGGAGGGAAATCTAGTTTTCCAGATTTCCGAGTTATCTCAAACGGTTAGTTTTTTTTACCCTTTTTTATAGCTGTTGGAGGACTTTTTGAGAAGGATTTTCCACTGTAAATAGGGATTAAATCCCAAGGATTAAAATAAGGAAAAATCCATGAAAAACTCTCCTTAATTTCTACATGAAAATCCATCATTCTTAAGTCAATCTTTGTAAATTCTTAAACAAAATATGTAAACGACCTTGAGCTTTTACCAACAGTAAAAACCATTGTCAAGGACGTGATTAAAGCTTCCCAACTTCTGAGTTAAATTCTTTAGAAGCTTAGAGAGTCATTCCTACAGTAAAACCTTTGTTTCTCTAAAGTGTGTGTGCACCATAGTCAAATCAATCTACAAAGAGACATTCTACTACGGAAGGAATTCTACAACTTCTAACAAACTTGCAGCCTTTGTCAGAACCACCAAAGGCGGATTCTTGTGACGCACTTGCCGGAACCAAATGCGGTTAATTGTCCATCGGAGTCATTGGACGGGAGCATTCCCACTGGAGACACTGGGAGCACATCTACAAGGTGGATGATGCCATTCACGTGAAGACCATGAGTTTACTGGAAGGGTTGAAGCTTGCTAGAGATAAACGAGTTAGAGATTGTATCTTAGAGGGAGATTCCTTGACGGTCATCTCGTGGGGAAGAGGAGATGGTTGTGGCTCTTGGCGATTGAATCATTTCATTGCTAAAATCAAATCTCTCATCAATGATTTGGCTGCCGAATTACATCACGTTCCAAGGAACCAAAACTCTCTAGCCGATAAGATAGCTAAGTGGAGTGTTGGCCAATCTTCTATGTTTGACGGGGATTTTTTACCGGAGTGTTGATGTAGTCTACCTTTGTTTTTGGTGTTGGTTCTTGTAAAAGGTTGGCTGCTTTGTATGGATTCCCTTTTGTTTCTTCTATTTTGAATATATTAATTTGTTATTCATAAAAATAAAAATAAAAATCCATGAAACTTGTAGGTAAATTCTAGGTTTAATATTTTTTCCCGTAATAGTTTTTAAAACTATTAATAAAAATATTAAGGCACGAGAGTGAGCCGGTTTGATAGTGGATGTAGGCCCGAAGTGCCAAACCACTTTAAATTTGTGTGTTACTATGTTTACTTTGTTTTTCATTATTTTGTTTGGTTTACTTGTTTACTTTCCTCTATAATTTAAATTAATCTAAAAGTAAACTAAAAAAAGATTTAAATTGTTAAAGAAATTTTAATAAGTGTAGAGATCCTATTCACCCCCCCCCCATTAGGATCCCATTTCGGAATTTCATAAATAACCTCAAAATATACAGCAAACAAGAATCAAAGTAAAGAAAAAAGATTAAGAAAGAAAAACAAATGAAATAGAGAAGAGATAGAGGAGAAGGGGTGAGATCGTGTAAGAGAAGAAAGGGTTTCACGAAAGAAGAGAAGAAAAAAAAAGAGGGAAATGATACCTAGTCCACTCGTAGATACCCTCAAACAAGCCAATTTTATTCCAATTACCAACTGTTCCTACAGCCCTAATAATCCCTCTACATATAATTGACTCCCTAAAAGCATACTTCAAATTTGACTCGAAAAAACCTATTTTAAGTAGCTTCCAATCAACAATTCTAAAATAACTTTTAAAATTACAAATAAACCTCAAGACTGCTAATTGCAAAAAAACCTCTGGCCATGGGCCTTATTACAAAATATCTCCTAAGATAACAAAATCCTAACAAAAACAGCCTTAAAACAGAAAAATAAAACTCTAAACTACCAAGGCCATTTGGGCCTCTTCGAAGATCTCTCTTTGAGTTTGGTTGTGGGCCTCCAAAGTGGATAAGCGGTGTCCAACCACTTGATGGCTGCTGCATCACCTCCCCGAACCGCTAAAGCCATTTGGACAAAAAGGCCTTATTCACATTTCAAATCCTTTTAAAACCCAAACCTCCATTCCGTTTTGGCTTACACACATCATCCTAGGCCACCAAATGAGGGTCCTTCTCTCCCCTACCTTTCCCCCAAAGGAACTCGCTTTGGCATTTTTAAATCTCCATGCCTACCGAAGATGGGATAACAAAAGGCGAAAGAAAGTTGAAAATTGTCCTCTGGGTTGCTCTTGCTTAAATTTTGATAGCCTTCAAGGTGCTATTAATAATGGATTCCATTAAGCAATTGTGGTGGATTTCATAACAGTTTATGGTGTACTCCTTGAACCTATCTCTTCCTCCTTCTCATTCTTTAAAATACAAATAATAATAATAAAAGAGAAAACTATTTTCAGTTATTAAAGCTCTTCAAACATTGATAATCGTCACATACACCAACTTGTTACAGCTTACTTGTTCACTATTTCAGCAAAATTCTTTAAACTGTAACAGTACCTGACCCCTCTTTCATTCCTAATTCCTAAAAATCTTTTGTATTTTATTTTTGGGTTTTGCCCTTTACGTATTTTTTGTAGTTGTTTCTTGGTTGTTGGGGATCTCTCATCCCCTTGTTTTTCCCTCTCTTTTCTTTGGCTTTAATAAAGTTTTTTGCCAACAAAAAAAATCTTTTGCCAACTTTACTTAGTTTCTACAACAGAGCCCACCTTTATACCTGTACTACCCTTTCTTCTGTGCAATGTCCTGTTGACACGATTAATACAACAGTCTCAAAACACTGAGATCAGTACATTTCACCTTGTTTCCTTTTTTAGCCTCTGTAGCCATTTCCCTTATAGTCCAAAGCCTAAAAATGATCCTTATACCCCTTCCTCATAAATCTAAGTATACATATTCAATACTTTTGGGAGTTTGTCTGGCATCAGCCAGACATATTCCCTGCCCAAACCCTCAATGGGTGCCTCGTGCCTTGGAAAAAAAACAGCATTTAACCACTACAAGACAGCTATCTCTCTAATTGTTAACTCTGTAGGTGCTTCACACCCCTGTCCAACCTGGACACACATTTCTATCTTTAAGTAAAGCAAGTACATCTCAAGGTGCTCCACACATTCATTCAACCTAGATGTCAAGTTCAAAGTCCCCTGCACCTCCATACAAACCAGACAATGAATCTTCCTTGAAGTGCTGGCCCGTTACTAATCACTCTCTAGGTACCTCACTCCTCCATCCGATCTGGACAGTTTTTCTTCCTTGCCATGCTGGCCCACAAGCTAGACACACTCTAGGTGTCCTGCACTTCCATCCAACTCAAAAGCCAATTCTTCCTTGTCATGCTGAACAGCATGCCACACCCTAAGCATCATGCACATTCCATTCGATCCTATATTGCTTGCTTTGCCAATTGCCATTCCGTGCTTATTCTCCAATGTTGGCCCCCATGCCACACATTGACCTTTCACTCTCCAGGTGTTACACACTTCCATTTGACCTAGACGCCAAGAGGCCCAAGATTCCCATGCCAAGTTGGATCCCATGCTGACCTCAAGCCACACCCGGAACTTTAACACTCCAAGGGTAACATGACAAGATGTAGGCATGAAGATTAAGTGAGGATCGAGAATCATCAGACAAGGCATACAAATAGTCAAACAGCCACGCTCACTCAGGGTAGAACATGCTCTTAAGTTATAGGAATATACGATTTTCTCCCTTGTCCAAATCATAATTGGGCCCTTTATATCGCAAATATCCTAGCTGACACTCACCAACTGTGACACATACCAGTTACATGTCATATGGGGCTTTCACCAAGTTTGAATCATCTCCAGTACAACTAGGAATCTATCACTCCAGTACTAATCAATACATGACATGGTGATTAAGAAATGGTGTTTTAATTAATACATAGGAGCTAAAGGAAGGTGCTATAATAAATACACAATAGATAAGTACCATATTTATTTACCAAAATATCATTTGTCAGGCACCATGTTGCCATGGCATGATATATCTCCAGTCAGATTGCAGATGAAGCAAACCCACTTCCACCTAATCCTGTCATTTGTCCATGTCACGGGGTCGAGGGTGATCTAGAAATACCCCATTTCTCACCTCATTTCGGTCATCACAAAAAGTATATAAGTTTGGAAGAAAAAAAAAAATCTCAAGACAAAATCGAACTCTCAATTCCCTTGCTTAATTCAAGTACTCCATTCTTAGTCACTGTAGTGACTTGACATGTGCCTAACTACCACTAAAGCGGTCACAATGGTGCACCCATACCTACACTGGCACAGATCACCTACAATAGCTACGGATCAAGGATATAGAGGTCAAACTTATTCCTCACCCCTACCAAGGTGAACCCTCTCTTTCTCCCAGTCCAATGATTAAATGAAAGATCTCCTAGTTTATCCTTCTAGTCTCCTTTCCCCTAACAACGATGGTTGAAAGATTAGCATCCTCTGATAAGCTTCCCCTGGGATTTGGCTACCTCACTTCCCATTTATTTTTGGAAACCTCAAACGCAGCCCAGAGGTTTAATCTATCACCAGCTTAATCCATCAAGAAGACTTACCCACCAGAGCTTCATTCACCAGAATATGCTGTCGAGGCCAAGTCCTGGCTGTTCAACAGTTCTAGATCCAATAACCTTTTTTTAGACGCTAGGGGCTCAGGCTCAGGCTCAGAATACGCTCAACCCAGCCTATCAAAGGGTCCTCACATAGAGATTTTAACCGCTAGCCACTCAGACAAAAAAACTTATGTCAACTTATATCCTATGGAGATATCATTTAGTAGACTGGGATACTTGTTGTAAACCAATCAACCATGGTGGCCTGGATATTAGGTGGATCCGGGAGCACAATAAAGCACTTATCGCTAAATGGATGTGGAGATTTGGGGTGGAACATGATAGCTTGAGGCGCCAAGTCATTGTGGCTAGATTTGGAGAAAAATCTTTATGGGAATCCAAATAGGTTAGGAGTAGACATGGTTATGGGATTCGGAAATCCATCATTTCGGGGAGGGACGAGTTCTGGAAGTATATTAGATTAAAGCTAGGATCGGGTGAAAACATTAGATTTTGGAATGATCTTTGGGTGGGTGAGAGTCCTCTAAAGGATTTATTCCCACATATCTTCCAATTAGCAAGGGACCCGCACGCTATGGTGGCAAAATGCTATGATGAGAATAGAAAATTTTGGGATCCTAGGTTGAGAAGAGATCCTAATGATTGGGAGATTGGAGAACTACTAAGTTAATTGAAAATCTTGGGTAACATTAAACCGAACAATGAGAGGATGGATGCGTGGGAATGGAAGTTGAATCATAAGAGCTACTTCAGATATAAATCTTTATACTCTGTGTTGTTGAATTCGTCAATAAATTTGTTTTCCCATAAAAGCATTTGGATTCCGATTATACCATCTAAAGAATCATTCTTTATGTGGAACACCTTCTTGGATAAATTTTAACCCTAGATCATCTTCAGAATAGAGGATGGAATTTAGCCAATAAATGCATCTTACGTATGATTGAGGAGGAATCGGTAAATCATCTTTTCATCAATTGTTTCTCATCTTCAAATTTCATGGGTTTTTCCAAAATCTTTTAATGAGCTAATTTCAGGGTGGTGGTTGAATGACCTTGGGATGTTCCACAAGGATATTTGGCAGGCGCTTCCGGGGGTAATCTGCTGGGGTGTGTGGAAGGAATGAAAAAGGAGAATCTTTGAGGATAAATTTTGCACCAAAGGCGAATTGAGCCACTTCATTCACAAGAACCTTTTTGAGTGGTCCTAGACATGGATTTCTTTTGACTTCTTTTGACGAATCGGAATGGGAAATCATATGGCGTTAGGAGTTTTAATCGCATATAATGTTACAGATTTTATTTTTAGTATGTTTTTCTTATAGCAATCACTTTCACGGTCATCTCTATCCTTTGTATTGCTTTCCTCTTTTTCATTTATAATAAATGACCTCTTTACCTCTCAAAAAAAAACCTATATCCTACGGAGATGAAATTTTTGCGATTAATCATCTTAATTCTGGATTAAAATTCATTTATAACATACCCACATACTCAGAATCACCTGAATCCACAGTTATAAACACATATCCAGAAAAGGTCATTAAAAATTTAATTAATTGATTTAGATCCCATACAATACTAAACACAAATCCATGAAACTGAAGTACTATAAAAACTAAAAGAAAATATAACGAGAAAAAGAAAGAAGAAAGAAGAACGCAAGCCCGAAATATTCATCCACAGCGATTAATAAAAAAAAAACTTGACAGAAATGAAAGAGCTGGATCTTTATACTGAAATAACAAAATTTAAACCGTTAAAGTAGAGATTTCTTGGAGAAGAAACGAAAACCCAGATGAGAATCTCTCTTGTGAAAAATGATTCGAAGCGCTTACCTGATTTCAGTGGCTAGTTTTGTAAGGCAAGAGAAACCGACGTTTGTAGAATTTATGAGTTGCAGAGAAGAAAGAGACGATGGAGATGTTTCTCTTTTCCTGCGGAGAAGTCTTTGGAATATATGCGAGCGTGTGGGGCCGTTCCAGTATTTAATTGTGTAAGGTTACTAGAATCAAGTTCACTTCTTTTGAACACCAAAAAAATAATGCGGAATTTCCAAAAGCTAAAGGATGTTCCGTCCAGGATTTAGTGTCTGGGACACCAGGGACGTCATATGAAATAAAATGGGTGTGTAATTTCAATTATTTGATAATTATAATTAGGTACATCATAAATTATAAGAATCCTTGTGACATGTTATAATTGAACTCTCAAGAATAAAAATTTAACATTGAGGTCCTTCCTTACAAACATTTTCACAAAAACATCCTTTTACTATATAATATCACTCAATAACCCTCAGGATATTAAACTAGTCACTGTCAAACTCTTTTGGTTATTGAAAAATAATCTCTAGGACATTAATAGATCAATTGGACATTAAAAACATTTCTTAATAAATTCTTTTTTAAAATATTTATTTATTTAATAAATATAATATTGAAAATCATTTTGACAAA